>JAOEHY010007926.1:0-33737 GCA_025447955.1 Psilopsiagon aurifrons
GGCCGAAAGTCAAAAACACAGCGCTGCACCAGCTACTAAGAAGGAGAAAAATGACTGCTACTGCTGAACCCATGACACAGTGTTATGTTAAAAACAGCACAGAACGTGTTTGGTTTGGCTTGGTTTGGTTTATTTTATCATACAAAACAAAAGAGGTTTGTATGATAAAATGGAAGCAAAATCTGTGAATTCTTGTTTATCATAACTATATATAATTTTCCAGATTCAGGCACAGAGAACAACCTTTCAACAATTTGAAGAGCAGATTGTTGAAATGCCAGACTTAAGCATTATCTCCTCATTTTCACTACAATCAAAAGAATTATTTCAAAATTGGAAAAAAAAAATAAAGGAAGATAAATGCTAAAATGTAGCTACCAAAAATTGCCAAAATTACAATGCTGGTGAAATATGGTTGTGAACATTTTTTTATACACCTCAATTCATCTGGTAATGGACAGCATATTTTATATTCTTCCATAGTTCAATGAAAAAAAAGAATGATATCTGCAAAATCAATGGTTTTGTGGTGCTATAAAAGTTCAACTAGCATCCACTATAAGTAGAAGCAAGCCTCTTTGAAAAACCATATGATTCATAACTAAATTATCTCAAGTACTAGAGTTTAAAATACCCTCATAAATATCTATTCTCTTAATAGAATCTATTATAAATGGTTTTGTTTATAATTTGGAGTTAATTAAAGTGCGCTGGATTCAGTGTTGCTCCTTGTTAAGCTCATCACTACTCAGTAATTTATTGAGATTTAGGAAATGCAACTAGTGTCTTAACATCTAAACTAACCCCCTATTTTATTATAAACAGTTGTAGCAACATACAGCAGGAGAGTAGTCTCTGCTCTGTTAAGAATTCTTTATTTAGGCTTCCAACTTTATTTCCTTTATGGTGTATAATTACTTGTACTAAATTCTAATGCAGATATGAAAATAATTCCAGCTACTGCACTGGTAATATAACTATGTAATTTTTCGGACAATTTTTGCATTATGGAATGCCTATTTAACCAAAATTAGTCCTTCCTTTTGTTTTCCTTTTCTGTCTCCCAAATGCTGCATATTTTACCCTTCAAGTAACGGTTTTTCTTCAGAAAAGTGCATTGTTTCGGCACATCTGAAAGGCTTTTCTAAAGGCAGGCAGTAACATTAGTAGATAGATTAACAGATAAAATAATAGTTTTAGCAATTACCTATAAAATATATTTTATTATCTTTTTCATCTTAGGTAGGATATTGTTGCAGAGAGCAACAGTTATTTGCCTCAATAGATACAAAATGCTTCCTCAAACCACTTTTGAAATATTCATTGTGACATTATATAGACATTGACAAAATTTGTAACTTACAGAGGTTTTCCACAGGAAAGGCATTAATACTAGGCTGATAAAACTCCGCTGACTTTCAAGGGCAGTGTATGGTGTGGACCATTGTGGCCCCAGGAGGGCCTCTGGCAGTACCTAACAACTGAGCACAGGCAGACAAAGAAGGTCTTCAAAAAGTCCGCAGCAGCTAATAAGCAGTGTTGCCTGAAATTAGGCCATGATTTCAGTATCTAGATTTCATCCTGTGGATCAGACAATCAGGCTGGAAGAAATCACAGGAGGTTTGTAGTCCAATCTCCTTCTCAGAGCAGGCCCAGCCTTAGACTAGACCAGGCTGTTCAGGGTGCTATCCACTTGGGTCTTGGAAGCCTCCAAGCACAGAGGTGATGCAATCTCTGGACAATTTGTTCCAATGTTTCACTGATCTTGTGGTTTTCACCACGAGACAGCTGATCAATGTAAACATATAAAAGTTGCCAGCAAAATAACCCAGAAAAATAAAACTGTACTTAAAATAGCTGCCCAGGCAGTCATCAGTACTGCTAATTCCATAAGGAAATACAATTCAAAGAAGTTAGGCCAGTTAAAGCAAGAACAAGGGAGAATTTCAACCCTAAAAGAACTTGATAAAAAGTTTAAATGAAGGAAAAGCTTTAAGATTTTTAACCTGTTATGACTTCTGTTCTTTGGCTGTTTTAATTAGAACTTTATATGTCCTACTTGTAATCAGGGAGCCACAGAGCTTGTTGATAACATCGTGTTTAAAGACCTAATTTATTTTCATGAAGCCTGCTAAGAGGATGGGGAAAAAGTAATTAAGTGTTATCTCTTTTTTGCCTAATGACCATAAACTTATTAAATGACTAGTAGTCAAAGTGTGCAGATGCCACATCCATTTTTGCATCATTTAATCCTGAACACTTGAAGGGAAAATATTTGAGTTAGCTAAAACCCCACAAAACTATTTACAAAACTATGGTAGCGCAGTGATACATAAGAATCAGTATATAAATGATGTGCCTCTTTCAAGTGGACTGGAGTCTCAGGTTCTTTTGAATTTTACGAATAAGAAAGACTCCTTTTTACAAGAAATGATCAAGAACTTTGTTAAACTATTTTGTTCTTATACTGCACTAAGAAGTTTCCACTTCCAGTCACTGCGCTGTGACCTTATCAAAATGTTCTCAAAGATTCATAAATATTCTTCATAAATAAAAACTCATTTCATTACAGTTTTTTGAGACCCGTTGATCAAGAATTTTGATGTTGCTTTTACATTAAAGTATATACTTTATAAATTATACAGTAAAGAATATGGCTAAACATTAATCTCAGTTATATAAGAAAATTTCTTAACTGAAAATAGACATAGAAAAGAGAAACATATCAAGAAATGCTTAAGAAAGTCTATGCAAGCATCATAAGCATAATAATGTTAAAGTGAATGTGAACTATGTAATGTGATTACAGTAGCTGTTGAGCACACAGACGCCTGTGAAAGCCTAATTAGTCAATGTAGTATTTATACATTTGCAATCTGATAATAATGTAAATTGTGAAAAACATTTGGATTTTTTTTTCTGCAATTAAGCAAGCACTACCATGAAAATAATTATCACAATAGTTCACCCATCACATAGTGTAATTTTGCTTATTTTACATTAGCAAATTACATGTAGAGGTCAGAAGTTTCTTTTCAAAAAGCTGCTACTGATGCTGATGAAATGATATATTTAGGAAGAAGCAAGATTTCTGAGAAAAAGAAGACTTCTTTCAGAACTGACAAAAAGATGCAGCTAGGATTTCCCTGAAGTAGACTAAGAAAGCATTCTTTATAAGGACAGTTTCAAAAAAAAATGCTAAACTTCCAAAGAAAATAAATATTTGTTCTAAACTTTTATTGAAAATTCACTGTCATGTTTTTTGGGGGGATTATCAATGGAAAGCAACTGAATGTCCAAAGACATTTAGGGTTTTCATTTGCAGACTGCGTGATTGCCCAGATGCATTTAAAAGACGTAAAAGGGGATCTTACCCTAGTCTTCTAACTATGCATATCTGGCACTACTTCCAAAGTCAACATCTCTGCCTAATCAGCTCCTTCTTTTAATGTTAGGGAACTGTTCTGCAGAGTTTTATCCATGGAGGGTGGGAGAGGAAAATGCTCACAAGAAATTACAATATTTTTCTAGTTCCCCTGATGTGCTCTACTGAACTCTTCATGAATAGTTCAGTTTTTCATAGAGTACATGTTATGTACATCAAATGTTGCATGCTATCTTTTCTGAAGTTGCTGTTGACTGTTTTACTGAAGGGAGAGGAGTACATTTTGCTACAAGCATACAAAGGTTGCATTTGCAGTCCTTTGATGACTTCACTCTTCTATGCAATCTAAAGATCAAATAAGCCTTAACACAACCTCTGTCACCATGTGATGGGAGTTAGACACCATAGTTAAATCTTTACTTACAGTTTTGAAGTACATCAGTAACACTGCTGAGTCATACCATACAGGACCCTCTTATAGTTCAAAATCCATCCCTTTAAATATGATGCAACTTGAAGGGTAATTAGAGTAACTTTATTCATTAGTGTAGACTTCATAGGACTTTCTCAAGGAATATGCTTGACATTTTTAAAATTAAATTCGTATTAACCATTTTTACAGAATACAGAAAATGTATGTAATATCCAAGAGGTCCTTGGAAAAAGATTTAATTAAATAAGAGATTACCATTAAAATGCATTATTAAAAGCATTTCCTCCTAGACATAGTTTAGTACAAGTAATATCATTCCTAGTTTATACATAACCTTCATGTCTTCCTATTCTACCAAAACAAAAAAAGAAAATAATTGTATGCAGAGAACTCCCACATAAAATTTATAAGGACCAACATATTTTCTACAACACCACAACCACCACCATGCCCAACCCCCAAATTGTCAGATGCTAAATATTTATGTATTTTCTTTCTACTGAAGTCGGAGACATAAGTGCATATTTCAGTTCACCTACCTTATTCCTCACTTTATTCCACCCTGGAGAAGAACAGTGCTAATAAACTGAAGCAAAATTATTATTGATGTTGCAATTTTTCAGGAAAGCAACAAAGCTAGAAAAACTTTACACGCATGCAATCATAAAAATGGTTCTGTTCAACTGGAAAAGATGCTCTTAGGACTGTTTATTTCCTACATTTGCTTTGTAACATTGGCTGATTTAATTATACCCTAAAGCAATCTCAGATATTATCATGAAAGCATTTAATGATGGTTAGAAGATGATAAGTTTGCTAATTATTCTCATACTGATTTTTCCTTAAAATTCACCTTGGAGCAAAAAAAAAGACATGCTTAATTTTTAAAATAAAATAGATAGATTTTTTCAGGACAATAAAAAAAAAAAAAAAAAAAAGGTCCTGATCATCCAGGTTCAGCAAGAGCTCTTCATTTTTTTCATGGAAATGAGTTAATAACCTAGTCATAGAATCTTAGAATCATAGAACAGTTTGGGTTGGAAAGGACCCTAAGATCATCTATTTCCAACCTCTCTGCCATGGTCAGGGACACCTCCTACTAACCCTCGATTTCAGTAAATTCTGTAATAACTATTCAGTTCAGAAGAGCCTTCAAGATCTCCTGATGTATCACTCTCACGCACAAGGGTCACCCAGTGATTTGATTGATAGACAATTCAAATGATGGACATGATTTTAACCCTGAACATACTAGCAGGACTTGTAAGATATTAGTATTTATCATTCACAGCAATAGCATCATCAGTATTCTACTATAAGTTATATTCCAAACTCCTTAACATAGGCCTATAGACATAGTTCTAAAGAAATTTCCAGTATTTCAGAGAAAAAGGAAAAATGTAGAATATGAGCTAAGGATATCTTTTTTATTTGATTATTCTGCTAGACGTTAGTCTATTTCAAGCATAAAAATGCATATGAACTAAAATTAATGCAATATCAGCACAAGTAACTATTTAATTCTGTGTCTTCCTACTCATAAAATTCCCTATAATTTATAGTGATTGCCACAGTATTACATTACTGATTCACTGCATTTTATTAACTTAACTGATCCACATGAACTTTGGTGCAATGATGGCCTTTAACACAGTTCATACTTTTTAATGTATTCATTTGAATGATGAATTCTGCTCCCATCCACGTCTGTGGCCTGCTACAAAGACAGGATAGTTTCATCACACTCTTTTGGCCAGTGTGATGCTCAACACAGTGTAAGAATCCACTTCAGCCAAAATTTTGTCCTTGTATGTGCTCCTTTGTAAAACAGAATTCTCCCCACAATTGTGCACTCTTGGCAGCGCTAAACAGCTTTCTCCACATTTTATGTGCAGAAAGTATTAATTTAATCTGTTTTCTGCAGCCACTGTACGTATTTTCAGGATAGGCATCCTTCTGCTGTGATTATCTGCTCTTTATATAGTTTTTCCCACCATATTTATAAAATTATTTTCTCTATAATATTTTAACTGATGAGAGATAGATTCTATGCAATAACCGTGAAATGTTTTTCACTCATGTTTCTGAGGATCTGTTGTTTTTACCGTTATGTCACTTCCTTCAACAATGGTTAAATATTCTTTCTCTTTGAATATACAAACTGAGCTACTCATCTATTCCCAGATCATTGTCATCATCCTCAAACTTCCAAAATAAACTTAATTTCAGTGTTACACCTCACTGTTGCCACTTTACTATGCAGCAAACAATGCCATAGCTTTTGTCTAACACAGATTCTCAGAACTATCCTTTTTAATAGCCACTTTAGACTGATTAAAACGTAATGTAACTTTTAGTTCAGAAAAAACCTTTTATACAATTCAGACATGGCAAATGTCAGACAGAACCCTGTTCTAGTGACTTTTTAAGACACTAGGCAAGTTGAAAACTTCATAATAGGTAATAAAAAATCTAGGGATGAAGAGATGGCACAACTTTTAAGTTCTAGCAAATTTTTAACATTTTTTATTAAGGTTGAAATAAAAACTATAAAAAACTATGATCATATTTACTGGGTAGATGTGTTGTAGGAAAAAAGTTGGTAGAGTAAATGGAAATCCATTCATATCTCTCATTAAATTTCCCTGAGCCCTCAAGCTTTCTCCCCTGAATTGTTCTATGGCCTCTACCAAACCATAAAAATAGTTAAAAATAACTACATCTGCATACAACTGTGACTAATGTGTGAATTTTCTTTTAAATTATGGACTTATTTTATTAAATTTCACACAAATGGGCCTGCCTGCATACAACTCATCGTGCAATGGATGCACCTATATTTAAACTATATAACCCCAGGTAAACTATAAAGGACTATTTCCTTTATATGTGGAAATAAAATGCAGTTTTAGTTATAAAAAGCAAAGAACAGGCCTAATATTTTGTGAAACTACTGATCTGTAACACCACTGGAAACATTTCAAGATGTTTACATGCTCCATCACTCTATGCCTCAAATAGAATTTATTTTATTTTATAGTAAAACTTTTGCTTTTATGGATACCTCAGTGTTTTTTCCTGAAATCTTTCAGCTACTTTTCACTTCCACATACATGTGTCTAAGGAGAATTTTACTAGTACTGACAAAAACATAAGGTGCCCTTGAAGCTTAAAAACAATTATTAGGTTGCTAATAATTAATAGTCTTTAAAATTGTAATTAAGCATCCTATGCTGATAAACTATATCATCTGGTTTGCAAATAGCACTATAGCATATAATTTCCATGGAAACAGACTTGTATATATAGTTACAAATATGTCTAAAGCTGTCAACAAAATGTGCATATTTACTCACCAACTGAAGGAGCACCATGATCCAGCCTAGATTCATTCAAAGCTTTCAAAGTTCATATTTATTTCCAATTTAGATACAGCAGATTTTCTATAATGTATTTCATACAGCTTACTTGTTCATTTAATCTCTGTAGCTATTTCTACACTTCAATACATAACATATACTGAAGATGCTTTGCCTTGAAATACCACATTATAATGCAGTACACTAGCCTCTACTGTGAGAGAGCCTTCTGGACAGCTGCAAGTCACATCATGTTGTGCTCTAGCAAAATGCTCTTTCATTGGAGAGCAGTGTCCTTTGAATCAGCCTATAAAGTGATTGTAGAAGTAACTGCAAAAAAACAGCAAGAAATATACATGGCATGTTACAGTAACATCTTGAAAATATTATACTGACTAAATCTATGACATGAAAAAAAGGCCAAGTTGGCATTAGAGATCCACAGTACTTCTCCACATGCATGATGTACTCAAGGACTGCAAAATCTTACATACAAATAGTATAATAAGACAAGAAAAAGGGGCAGCTGGCTGATGCATGTGCTGTGTTTAACTAGAATGTAATTCTTCAACCTGCCAAGTACAGAGTGCATGTGAATTAATGCAACTAAAAGCAACTTTGCCACAGATTTCAGTATCATGGTTTAATGTTAACACATAAGTAGCTGCTAATTGGTTTTGAATACATTTTCTGGAATGCAACTTTTTTAGGATCATGTTTAAGAAAAAAATATCACTTTTCAAGTTGCAAATATTTTTTACAAAGAGCTCTGAACATTCCTAAAAGGTAAGAGTGATATTGTCTACTGGACATTTTCAGCTTCCAAAAATGTCAATAAACAGAGAGTGTTCCTTAGTAGAAAGTGTAAGGCAAATTACATTTTTCTGTTTTCATGTAAGGTAACAACAGTTGCTGACTTCAAGAATTTGATACCAACTCTTAGTTGAAAAGTAGTTACTATAGGCACAGAAAGTGTCACAATATTCTAAGCAAATTCATTAACAAATAGATTTTAACTAGTTCCTAATTAATAAAATTAAGAGCAGGGAAACCCTGCATGCATTTGTTAACAAAATATTTGGTTTCAGAATGTATCATTGCTGTGCATCCCCATGCCAAGAAAATCCTTAAAACCACACTTTTTTTTCAGTTTTAGTTAAGATCCAGTTATACCACATCAACCCAAAAGAGGTTGACCTCCCATTTAAGATAATACTGGAGGATTTTTAAGTTAAACTGTTTCAAATAAGGAATAATCCCCATCCTGCATTCAGGAAAATATTTATTGAATGCATTGTCTTCAGGATTCACTGAATGATTTCCACATTTCGTTAACATGTAACAGCTTGCCTTGATTGTTTTTATGTAAGAAATATTTCTCCCTCACATCATGTTCTTTCACAATACATCTTCCCTAATCCAATTGCAAAGAATGATGTGGAAAGAAACAAAAACAGCCAGCAGATAAATACCTGGCTTTCAGTCTAGTGTCAGCTGCAGAATTTTTGGTTATTTGGCCTTGGGTTTGTCTACATGACACCAGGCCTGCTGGCAACAAATGGACTGCACTTGTTTCAAAGGGGGAAAAAGATCTTTCTGCAAAAGTTAGCAGTGCCCATTGAAAGACTTTTAAGATAGAACTGAAGAGGGAAAGGGATAAAAGCTGGCTCACTATAGATAAGCCTGGGGGTGGCACACCAATGTTTGAGGGATGATGTATTAGTGAAGTCCTTTGGTCCACCATCTCAGTGTGGTAGGTAATGGGAATCCATGTGGCAACAAGAATGTAAGGGTTATTGGTGTTAGAAACCATGGAAGTGCCTAAGAAGAGTCAGATAGGGTTAGGGCTTCTTCCACCCTAGAAAGATGGTGGGATCAACAGCCCAATTCAAGAGCATCTACACCAATGTATGCAGAATGATCGATAAACAGGAAGAGCTGGAACCATTGTGCAGCTGGAAAGCTGTGATACAATCAAAAAAACATGGTAGGATGACTTGCACATCTAAAGTGCTGTAATGGATGGCTGTAAACTTTTCAGAAGGCATAGGCAGGGAAAGAGAGGCAATGGAGTAACTCTGTATGTTAGGGAGTGTTTTAACTGCCTACAGTTTGATGATGTTGACAATAGGGTCAAGTGTTTATTGGCAAGAATCAGGGGAAAGGCCAACAAGGCAGGTATCATGGTGGGAGTCCACTATAGATCACCCAGCCAGGATGAAGTGACAGATGACATATTCTATAAGCAGCTGGGAGAAGACTTATGGTGACTTTGTTGTTGTGGGGTACTTCAACCAAAAGTCTACTGGAAACAAAACAGCAGAGAGAATATAGTTTAGGAGGTTCCTGAAGTGTGTGGAAGATAAATCCCTGACACAGTTGGCAAGTGAGTCATCTAGGGAAGGCACCCCTGTTATGTGCAAACAGAGAAGTATTGGTGGGTGATATGATGGTTGGAGGCTGCCTTGAGCACAGGAATCATGAAATGATGAAGATTTGGTACTTGGAGAAGTAAGGAAAGGGGTTAGCAGAATTGGTACTTTGGAGCTCTGGAGAGCAGACTTTGGCTTGTTTAGGAGCCTGGTTGGCAGAGTCCCTTAGGAATCAATCCTCAAAGGAGTCTAGGAAGGTTGGACTTGGGGGTCCTGGAGCAAGTCCAGTGAAGGACTACTAGAATAATTAAGGGTTGGGAGCATCTCTTATATGAGGACAGGCTGAAAGACCTGGGTCTGTTCAGCCCAGAGAAGAGAAGGCTCCAGAGGAATCCAATCTGTAGGTGATCCTGCTTGAAAAAGGAAGTTTGGTTAGATGAGTCCCAATGATCCTGTCCAACCTCGATCATTCTGTGATTCTGTGACATTCTTCAAGAAGGAAATCTTAGTCACAACAACTGGCTGTCCCCAGATATGATTTGGCAAAGAAGACCAGCCTGACTGAACAGAGAGCTTTGGATGGAACTCAAGGAAAAAAATAAAAATAAAAATTATAATCTTTAGAAAGAGGATCAGGCAATTCAGGAGGATTACAAGGATGTCATGAATTCATGCATCGAAAATGAGAAAGGCCAAAGACCAATTAGAACTGAACCTGGCTACTATTTTAAAAGACAAAAAAAAAAAAAAGAAAAAAAATCTGTAAATACATTAACAACAAAAGGATGGCTAAGGAGTGTCTCCATCCTTTATTGGATACAGAGGGAAATGTAGTGACAAAGGAGAAGAAAAAGGCTGAGGTATTTAATGATGCATTCTTTGCCTCAGTCTTTAATAACAAGGTCAGTTGTTCTCCAGGTACTCAGCCCCTTGAACTGGAAAACACTGACAAGGAGCAGAATGAAACATCCATAATCCAAGGGGAAACTGTTAGCTATCTGCCAGACGACATAGACACACACAAGTTTATGGGGAAAGATGTGAACCATCTAAGGTAGTGAGGCAGCTGGTAGAAGTATTCTCCAAACCACTTTCTCTCATTTCTCAGCAGTCCTAGCTAACTGGGGAGATTCCAGTTGACTGGAGGTTAAGAAAAGTGACACCCATCTAGAAGAAGGGATGAAAGAAGGATGAAGAGAACTGCAGGCCTGTCAGTCTGACCCAACAGGCAGATGATGGAGTACCATCACATAGCACACACAAGATAAGCAGGTGATCAGGCTCAATCAACATGGGTTTATGAAAAGCAGATCCTGCTTGACTACCCTGAGGGAAATGGAGCTGTTTGGCCTGGAGAAAGGGAGGCTGAAGGGAGACCTTTTGGCTCTCTACAAATACCTGAAAAGAGGTTGTGGCAAGCTGGGTGTCAGTTTCTTTTCCAGATAAAAAGAACCAGAGAAAATGGCCTCAGGTTGTACCATAAGGGATTTAGATTGGATATTAGGAACAATTTTTCCACCAAAATGTTTGTCAAGCCTTGGAACAGACTGCCCAAGGAAGTAGTGGAGTCACCACCCCTGGAGGTATTTAAAAGACATGTAGAGGTGGCACTTACGGGCATGTTCTGTGCCTCTTGGCAGTGCTACATTAACTGTTGGACTCAATGATCTTAAAGGTCTTTTCCAACCTAAATGATTCTATGACTCTATATTTCTTCCTGGCCTCAAAAGTTAAGGCTTTTGGTTGGTTGGATTTTCTATATACTTTATCATAAGGCTTTTGGTTGGTTAGATTTTCTATATACTTCTTATATCTTTTGGTGCCTTCCCTTTTTTGCATTCAACTCCATACATTTTGTCACCTCGCAATTAAATTTTAAGAATTAAGGAGATTCATGAAACTGTCCAAAACATGCAAAATGTAAGCTGCACACTATAAACAAATTAGGAATACAGCAGCATATACCCACCATGGATTCAAATCTTGGTCTGCTTCTGGTGTCCTTGTGTTTCATTGTCACCAGAGGGGCTCTACTGAGAGGGTAGGGGAACCCTCATCTTCCTTCAGGGTTAATAGAGGTACATAATTATAAAACTCAGATGTTCCAGAAACCTAACAACAAGATCAGATACAACAATTTTAAAACCATCCTGTAACTGTGTGAACTATTTTATATGCAATATGCTATATCATCTTCAAATTAGTTGCATTGCAAGTAATAGAGTAATTGTTATGATTTATTTAAGCCAAATTACAGAACAGCAGCAGAATTTGGCAGGTGAATTTGAAATTAGATTAGTACCATGATCACAGGATTTAATGAACCTCTTTCCCGTGCCTAAATTTCGAACCTTCCATGTGCAAGTGAGGAAGAATAATTGCTTCACTGAGTTACATTGTTGTCTTTCAATTACAGAAGAGGTTTGTACAGCCATCAAAAATTAAAGCTTGAGCGTTACAGTATCAGAACAGCCTTTGAAATAATGCTGCCTTTAGCTTTATACTACGAATGTTTAGCTTAAATTCTGCTTGACCATCTAGTCTAGGTCATGCTTTGCCAAGAAGTTTGAACCAGATGATCCTTGAGGCCCCTTCCCACTTCGTGATTTTATCATACTGTCACAAAGCTGAAGAATCAGCACAGGAAGACAATGAAAGAACACTCAGTACTGTGCAGTTTAATTAAATCTATTTTTTTAGAATACAGCCTGATGATAGTAAATAGGTGAACAGTACCACTGTACTCCTCAGATTAAAATCAATCCATGTCAATCCTGAGCCAAATAATATTTAATCTTTCTCTTTTTATCCTACGTGCCTTGAATTCTTTAAAATGTTATGGAGGATCAGAAAACCGTAGAAGCAGCATTAGTAGGCCATAAATCTCTTGACTCCTACTCTTGGTCATAACCACATATCCGTCTTTCTTCCCCACGTTTTGTTTTATCAATTTCATTTAGCAGTTGTCTATAGAGAGAGTAAACTTCTGTGGATTAAAACAAAGACCAAGATTTGACCACCAGCTGCAGCTATTTTCACTCCACCAACAGGTGCGTCACATCTCTAAGATGAAATGAGCTACTGACTTATTTCCTTGGAGCCAATCCACACACTCTCATGTCTGTTTCTGGTGACAGCTGTGCTAAATGTGAGACTTTGGGTCAAGTAGTACCCACAGAGAATTTTCCATTGATGTTGGCAGTGAGTTCTATTGTTTGATAGGTGTTAAATTTGGCTATGAATACACCACAGCAGCACCACTGCAAGTTGTTTTAAAAAGAAATTAAAGTGTTTTTTTTCAACTGATATTCTCTCATTTTGGCCAGGATAAGGTTGCTTGTTATCACACATGGTCTTTAGCTGGAGTTTCAAGTAGTCAAAAGTCCCATATGACATAGCTGAAGAGATCCCAATTGACAGTGGACAGAGCCATGCCCCTTGCTACGCGACAATCTCTAGCATTTCTTGGAATGTGGGATTTCATCATGTGGAAAGCATCTCAGATAAGTTGATATTGACTTTATTCTTACAGCACTTTTAAGTTGAAACGGAACTTTGAGGCAACAGTTTTACTGTTTCTGTCACTATTCCCTTCACTTCCTGTTTTTAAAGTGATATTGCTTACACGGGTTGATTTCCGCTGAATTCAGAAGATTTACCATTTATGAATGTTTCAATTTTGTGGTTTTGTTAACAGCCCTTACTACATTGGTCCAGAGTGCTCAAGAGGTCTTAATTCATGCTGACTTAAGTGAGCTTTTATGAGTTATCTGTAATATAGCCACTCTTCCCTTTCAGATTTTCAGTTTTCTATCAAGCCTCTCAAGCTCTTCAGCTTGTCAGTCAGCCCCAGAAATAAAACATCTTTTGAAGCTACTCCATTATACACATGCAATGTATATAGTGAGTATACACATTTTAAAAGGGTTAAAATATTTGAGTCTTACAAATGCCAAGGAATCTAAATTTATTTCCAGCACAGGTTCAACTACAAACTTATCCTTCCAGCTAATGATTATACACCTCTGAACTGACATTGAATAAGTATTCTGTTTAGAAATTCTGTGAGCAGTAATCTTTATCTTTTTTCCCCCCTGATATTATCATTGGGAAACATCAGATTTAAACTGTGATATTCTATAAAATTATAAAGCACAGTAAAACACAGCATGCTTCTCATCTTTGGAAGATCATAAAATGCCATCTAATTAATTAAAAAAAAAACAAAACAAAACAAACTAAAACCCCCAACAAAATCACTATTTGTAAGAAAAGGATGTTCTCATTCCTGAAGTTTGTCAGGCTGCAAGACTAAGCAAAGTGCAGCAAAATGTTATGTATCTTCAGCAGTTTCTGAAACGTTTTTAAGGCTTTGAAGTTCTAGTAAACCACTGGATTGTAATGCCCTCGGACACAAGTTTTTCTAAAAATTTTTTATTCTAGAAAACCTCATGCAACAAGTCTGTGGCAGTGCTGTAGTTGTGTAAGCGATGTATGACAGAGAAAAATCCACTCTTGATCCACAGTCACCTGTGGGCTCCATTGCAGACTTCATTGACACCAGTGCTAATTCTGGCCGCATCTCATGTACTTTAGCTCTATTTAATGATTTCTGCACATCTAAAGTTGACTACAGTAAGAACGTTTCTTCTTTGGCATTTAACATGAAAAAGGTGGTGGAAATGGAAGCAACAGAGGAAAACTTCACACAGCTTTCCTGAAAATTAATTCTCTAAGAATCAGTTCACAGTGGAAGGTTTATGAAAAAAGTTATCCAAGAGCTCAGGGAGAAAAAAAAAATAAATCATAAATAGTACCAGAATGTAGAAAGATTTTCATTTGGTTAATGACTTTGTACACTGCTCAGCTACTACAGTTTTCACCTGTGACAAGAGGAACAAGGTAACTGTTAACAACTGGCTTTTAAAGAGTTCTAAGTCAGAAGTATTAATCTACAACTTTGAGACTTATTTTCTTTTCACCTTAAAGTGTGAGGATAGTAGGGGCATAGACGGGAAAGAAATGAACTTAACCAATTTCAAACTAAAAATATATTCCAAAATTTTCTAAACTGTGTAATCTCTAGTAGTATTCTCATCAGTAAATCTGAGTATGCTTATATAAGTATATACTCAAAATTTTTTTGAGTATACTCAGATACTGTCAGCAGATCTTAGTGCACCAAAAACTTAATCTTTGCATTAAACTTCTAAACAAAATGTTAATCATTGTACACAATTAAGCTTAATTAAAAAAAAAAAAAAAAAAAAAAACAACACAAAAAAACACAAAAGAAACCCCACAAACAAAACAAAACAAAAAAGAGCGATCTAATTTTTGTCCTGGTTTTTCTGATAAAACTTTTGTATAGAGTAACAGGTGATACCAGCCTTCTGATTTATTATCACCTATAACAAAGTTAACACTGAATTATTTCTGTATTTAGGCTTTGGAGAAAATGCTTTTTAGCAAATCTCTATGGGGATAATTTTGTGTATCTAAATATACAGCTGTAGCTGGGCCTGAGAAAGTTTCACAGTACAACAGCAGAATCTAATTCTCCTTTCCAGGGAGAAAAAAAAAAACTTATATTTTTTATGTCTTCATCCTTGTGCAAATTTTTGTCTTCATAGCATGCAGTGTTTTCACTGACAAATAAAACTATCCAACTATCCTATTCCTTTAGCCGGATGCTTCCTCTGTGAACTGGAGTCTCCTACTTCCTCTCTTTTCAAGGGGAATTTTAAGCACCTAAATTTACTTTGACTCTCTCAGTTTTTTACTCTTGTCAGAAATTTTCTGGAGCACATTCACCTGAAACATTGGTGCTTCTAGACGGATGCAGCCCTAGGCATTAATTAACCGCCCAGGAAGTGTTATGCAGCTAAACAGTCACAACAGTGCACCTCCTGTAAGCCATTCCCAGTTGTATTTATAGCACAGAGCTGCTTCAACACCTTTGCTATGGAAGCAAAACAGCTTTGCCAAAATTAGTACATGAAAAAGGCATCAAAGCCTACACCAATACTTCCTCACTTAGCAGAATTATTTTGATGAAAAGGGTTAATTCAAATAAAAGCCTGCATGGTTATCTGCAGATGCAGTGCTGTTTAAATCTTTTGGGGTTTTGGGGAGGAAGTACAGGAGGGAGGTTGCAAGAACCCCTCAGGTGTGTCTGATACACCATAGCTTTTGTTGTGTACCAATATGGATTTCAGATTATTCTGAAATTATTAATTAACACTTTTAGAAATCTTATCTTTCAAGTATTAAGAGTGAGTAACTTGCTCAGAGAGGACAGATTCCTTGTTATCACTTACCAATTATAATATATTAATTGAATTTCATTAATGACATCTTCCAAACTGTGAAAGGGCTATCTATTCCCTGCAACCCCAAATCATAGAACCATAGAATCAACCAGGCTGGAAAAGACCTTTAAGATCATCAAGTCCAACCATTACCCCAGCACTGCCAAGACCAGCACTAAACCATGTCACTAAGGGCCTCGTCTACACAGTCTGAAGTTAATTAATTTGAGCTGGGAAAAAGCTAGGAAAGCACTAATATGACAACTGCAGCAAAGGGAAAATATTTGACCATTAAGTGATGGTGGAGATCTAATTAGGCTTGTATGGCCATTTATTAGCCATGACTCTTTCCATGATGTGCATAGGGAATACTGGAGGAAATGAATATGGAGCTTCTTCATATGGAGCATATTCTTTTTACCTTAACATCTTTCGAAGCAAAACATATGTATAAAATCAAATAAAAATGAAAATGACAGTCTACCCCTTTTCTGGTTTGGGAGGTAGAGGGCATTTTATACCATAGTATAAAATCAGTAATTAAAATAATTAAATTTTACTAATAAGAAGGTTTGTTCTAGATCTGGTATTTTTTTTCAGTAAGGAGTGAAATGAGTGATTCTATCTCCTTCATATCTGCCATTTTCCTATAAAGGAAGAAGCGTTCAAAGTGCTCATGCTTGTGTTCACATACTAGACTATTCTGTAAGAGTCTTGTGCAATATGGTAATAGACTCTTATGACCAAAATAACTCCAAATGGATTCCTAGCAAACAGAACTGTGAATACTGTTGTACTTCTTCTGACTTTGATCAAGCTACATTGAGTTACCGGGGCTGAAAAGCTCCCCCAAAATATTAATGTCAAATCCTGGGTCCAGTGTCACAGAACAGGGGAAAAGAAACAAAAGACTCAGACAACTAGGTAAGGTAAAAATTAAACCCAAGCACTTTTTCTTGCAAATTAGAACTGAAAACAGATTGTTCCTCTTAATATTTATATATAATGCCAATAATGTGAGTTCTTTAATATTTAAGACCAGTAAATAATTCCAAAAGTGCCTTTAGAGGTGGTGATACTTCCCCCGCTTTACAAGAGCACACAAATGATAAAGCAAGTCTGGGGAATAAAGTTGCCCAAAAAGGGCAAAACAATGGCAACACAAGGTTGCCCTGCTTTTGGCTGGTATAATTTTCTTCCCAGTAGCTGGCGCAGTGCTGTTTTGGCTTTCATCTGACATCAATGCTGATAACGTACTGATGTTTTAGATGCTGCTCAGCACTCAGCAGTGCTTACTCTGATCAAGGACTTTTCACTGTCCCAGGCTTTGCCAGTGAGGAGAGGCACAAGTTTATTTCAATTAATAAACTGGTTTTATCTCTGTTACAAATGTGGTGCTTAGTTAAACCACAACAGAGGAGCAGAAAGCAAATCTTAGAAGTCCCAGGCCCACATCCAACCATTTTGTCACGTTCTCCTCTGCTTGAAACTATATACTGAGTGCACAAATTGTCCTGCTTTAAATTCATGAAATTAAATTATGCAATACAAACGTTAATTAGTCATGCATACCCAGCAGCAGAAAGTCAGACATATAAATAGAATATTGATCTTTAAGGAGTCTGCTACTACTTGAAACCATGATGGAATTACCCATAGGTATGTTTCATGAGCAGTAGCAATATAATTCATGGTAATAAACTCTGGACTTGGTGATTAATAAGATCAAAAAACCTCCAAAAAATGATACCAGGAGTTCATGAACTATTTTAAAAACATCAAGTCATGCCTTTTTTCACATGGTTATGGTTATAGTTTGGAAATATCAGCTGTTAACTAATGAAAGTCAAATGATAACTCGTCAGACAATAATTTCTTTTAATAGTCCAGTTCAGTAAAGCTGACATCAATAAAATTAACTTACTAAAATGGCTCTATACTACCAGTGTGGCAGTATATTTCCTTTTCAAAATGTAACAGTAATACTCTGTCATTGATGCAGTATCCTTTCTGCCACAAAACTCTTTCATTACAGCCCTCAAACTTATCTGAATGCAGATCTTAAAATACTTTCTGAAAGCCACACTTTAAGGTCCAATGAAATTTGCAGCTTTTCTTTATTTAGAAACCATAAATGTGACTATCTCTTATTAAATAATTGAAAACATTGATATATATATAATCATTTAATATGGTTAAGGTAACACAGGTAGGCTAGGCATCTAACGTAATAAAGTGCGTAATCTAAACTTGCATTTTTATACGTATGTATACATATGTGTGTCCTAGATTCAGCAGTAGCAGTCATTTTTCTCCTTAGTAACTGGTGCAGTGCTGCGTTTTTGACTTTCAGCCTGGGAGCAATGCTGATATCACCAATGTTTGCAGTTGATGCTAAGTAATATTTACTCTAACCAAAGACTTTCTGAGTCTCATGCTTTGTCAAGGAGGAGGGGAAGTCAGGAGGAAGCAGAGACAGGACACCTGACCCAAACTAGCCAAAGGGGTATTCCATACCACAGCAAGTCATGCCCGGTATATAAACTGGGGAGTGTTACCTGGAAGGGCTAGATCGCTGCTCGTGTAGGGCTGGGTATCAGTTGGTGGATGGTGACCAGCTGTATTTTCTTCCCTTGTTATTTCCCTTATCATCATTATTACTGGTGGTCGCAGTGGTTTGTGTTATACCTTAGACACTGGGCTGTTCTTTTCTCAACCTGTGGGAGTTGCATTCTTTCGATTCTCCTCCTCACCCCTCTGGGAGCAGGGGGATGACGGGGGGAGTGAGCAAGCAGCTGCATGGTTCTGAGTTGCCATCTGGGCTTAAACCATGACACTGCAGAGACCAGTATGGTCTTCTACAGCAGTCTCAGAGTTACAGTATGCATTTGTATGTAGTGTGTGTAGTATATGCAGCATGAATTTTCAAACACATATAGAATCATAGAATCACAGAATAGTTAGGGTTGGAAAAGACCTTAAGATCGTCTAGTTCCAACCCCCCTGACATGGGCAGGGACACCTCTAACTAAACCATATCACTCAAGGCTATGTCCAACCTGGCCTTGAACACCGTCAGTGATAGAGCATTCACAACTTGCCCGGGCAACCCATTCCAGCTCCTCACCACCCTTATATTAGAGAATTTCTTCCTCATATCCAATCTAAACCTCCCCTGTTTAAGTTTAAACCCATTATTCCTTGTCCTATCACTACAGTCTCTAATGAAGAGTCGCTCCTCAGCATCCCTGTAGGCCCCCTTCAGATATTGGGAGGCTGCTATGCCTCCACGCAGCATAAACTCAACAGCACTATGAAAATAACTCCAATTCAGACACCAAATTTTAGACCTCATTTAATTCAGTGCCTTATCAAAGAAATGTTAAAGATTATCAGATAGGACTGCTTTCCATTTTTAAATTCTCGGGTTTTACTTACTTTTTGAAACTTTGTAATGTAGCTTTCTATTTTAAAAGTTTTGTGAGAGGAAGGTTTTAATTTCTATCTGTTACAAGGAATTTTATCACTAAAGAAATCTTAATCACAACAATGTCTTGAATCTGCAGAGAAATAATAAAGTTTTTAATGATTTTGTAGTTTCAGAATTGGTTGGACAAGTATAGAACTATCTCACATGTATGTCAATGGAGTTTCAGAATGGAATTAATGATGTATCATTGTCCTGGGTTCAGCAGTAACAGTCATTTTTCTCCTTCTTAGTAGCTGTTGCAGTGCTGTGTTTTTGACTTTCAGCCTGGGAACAGAGCTGATAACACCAATGTTTTTAGTTGTTGCTAGGTAATGTTTAGACTGACCAAGGACTTTCTGAGTCTCATGCTCTGCCAGGGAGGAAGGGAAGCTGTGAGAAAGCAAGACAGGACACCTGACACAAGCTAGCCAAAAGGGTAGTCCATGCCACAGCACATCATGCCTGCTATATAAAATGGGGGATCTACCCGGAAGGGCTAGATCACTGCTTGCATTGGGCTGGGTACTCACTGATGAGTGGTGAGTGGTTGTATTCTCTTCCCTTGTTATTTCCCTTATCATTATTATTAGTGGTGGTTGCTGTAGTGGTTTTGTTGAGTACCTTAGTTACTGGACTGTTCTTACCTCAGTTCTGGGAGTTACATTCTTTCGATTCTCATCCCCATCCCTCCAGGAATGGAGGAAGGATAGAGGGCTAAGTGAGTGAGTGGTTGCTTGGTTCTGAGTTACAAGCTGAGGTCAAACCAAGACAGAACTCTAATTCTCGGTGTCACAAAGATTTAGTCACCAAAACTGAGGAGCAGAGCTGTCATGAGTATCAGGAAAAAAAAAAAAAAAAGAAAAGAAAAAAAGAGAAATACTGGGTTCTATACACTAGCTGAAGACTCTTTCTAGAGAAAGAAAAGATGCACCTATATCTTTAACTCATTGTATAACTTTCATACCTGTTTGGAAGGATAGACTAAGAGCAAAGCCTACAGCTGCCTTCTGGTTTCAAACAAAACAAAATTCTCCCTGGCAGAATAACTCAGGGTATTTCTGATAGCATTACCCTTTCTGGAAAAGCAAGCCTTGTCCTAAAGTTCAAAATTTTATCTCTGCAATCAAATGAAATTTCATCAGTGAAATTACAAGTTATAGTTAGTGTCCCTTAACAGAATTTGTGTACTGCAATGGGTACAATCTCTGTCTTAGCCTACCACAGCTAAGGATGCAGACTTAGCCTGAGTAATTCATGAAGAAACAATCAATTACACATGTGCAGTTGTTTCATATGCCTTAACAAGCTTCAGTGTGTAAGCCAGTAATGTGAAGCTTTCAACCTTGCTGCTAGAAAGATACCTCACTCTTTTTAAATGCTTCTAACCACATAGATGTTAAAATCTCCACAATAGGTTACTGACTGCACAACTTGTATTTTATGAATACCAAAATTCAATCAATGAAACTGAATCTCATTTTTAGTTTCTCAAATTAATGCAAAAACCAGAAATGCAGTCATGCAAGAAAAAAAATTAGAAAGATACTGACTTTTAAAGTTAACAGTTACACAAATATAGCTTAAAAGAAGGATTAACAAAAATTTCTAATCTGCTTTAAGCCTGGGTTTAGGTAGTCACTGCAGAAAAATCTGAAAATATTGATCTTCCATCAGTCAATGGGAACATGACACTTGTAACACTATATCCAGCCACGTTTCTCACTTCTTAATATTCTTGGTCCTTTTTTTTTTGTTTCCAGAAAGATTGCTATTACCTAAATGAAAGAAGCCTAAAATAAATAGGGCAAGCATGAAATTAACTTAAAAATTGTGAACCACATCTTTCATAGTGTATTAGATCCAATATGCTAGTATTTCTCCAATTCATAGTTAACCTTTGAGACTAAGATTTTTTGTGAGTAACTTACTTTCAGAGACAATAACTGACAATTTTTAGTGGGAAGCTGGTTCCCTAAACTACCATAGAATAGAGCTGAAACCTATACTTAATAAACCCCACACTTAAACCTGATAGGAACAGATCATCTTTATCACAATTACCCCCAGGGTCAGGACATTTATAGCCAGAAAACTTCCAGGTGAATTTGCCTTTTGGCAGCTGTACAAGGTTGGAACTGGAGGAGAGCTGTTTGGACAGTAATGCCTGAATAACTTTTTTCTCAAAGCATTGATTTTAAGGCTCAAATTTATTGATATCAAGGCTAACTTCATCACCAGCAGAGCCAGCTTCCATATCTGTTGGTATATATAGCTGGTACAGGAATGAACAGGTCTTGAAAAACAGGATTTAATTAACTTGATGGAATTATAGATTGGTGAAAAATGTTTTCAGTTGCCACAGGCAAAGCTCTGAAAGACTAGCTACAGCTTGCATACATCTTGGCCTAACTCTAATGCCTAATGATTCACCAAAATTTATTGGTCTAACCAAACACCAAGCAATGTTTTAAGAGTTCAGCTTCCTCAAGGCATACAGCAGAAACAGCCAAGGAACCCAGAGGCATGTTTCTTTTTTTGTGAGGATTCCAGATTTCTTAACCAATAGCAGAAGTGGGACACAGCAATGGAAATGGTTTCTAAAAGATTTTCCATGGAAGGGTTAAAAAATACTGATGAAAAGTACTGGTGAGAAAGAAAGGTTGAAAAGCTCAATTCTATTAAAGAGGGTTGCATAGATCATAAATAGTGAATTCAGTGTCAGGCCTTAACTCTCTCAACATGCTACAGCTGTTGCTAGACAAGCCCTGTTGGCAAAAGCAACACACCACCTGCAAGTCATAAGTGGAAAACAGGCACTATCTGTATTGATGCAACCACACGCAACATCAGTAGGAGCAGTCTTGCATGCCAGTCAGGATCACAGGCAAAAAAATGCCACTCTGAAGCATTAACAACACATTTGTCCTAAGTTCAAAACAATATTCAGCATTAGTGCTTTCTGCAACACCTACATCTACATAAATTACATAAATGAATGTTTCCACTTTCCTTTAGCCTTAGAAGCAGCTCCAAACACAATAACATGGTATAAAGAGTCCTGACAATATTTATACTCAAAGTGCAAATTCCAAGGCAACAGACCCTGGACTTCCATTCCAGAAAAAAAAAAAAAAAAAAAAAAAAAAATACCATAAAAAAATGTTTAGACAATTTAAAGTTTGGGGTACTGAAGTACAACTTGACCCTGCCCCAGCAAAAAATTAATGGCCTCCCTCAATTAAGTATTATAACACAGTATAGTCTATTTTTATAAGAAGTTACTGATATAACAGCTATAAAGAAAAGGACTACACCAAAAGAAAAAGGGTCAGCATCTGACCTTTGTCATAGTACTACAGCTTTAGAAAATAAAAAAACTTTTAATAATTTTAAATAAATAATTTTTTTGTACATGAAAACAAATTTCTTGTCATTCACCCAGGGCCACATTGTCTAGAACCATTATTTGAATTGGTTCCTTGGAAGATATACGCTAAGAACCTTCAAATATTTACAGGATTTATCCTTTAATAGCCTAAAACAATATCTGGTGAGAAACTTCATTTTTGTGAAGACACTTATGTTCAAGAGGTGTGTTTAGGTCATATTTATTTAAATGAAAATTTAATGTTTTGAAAATTTAATCTATGGTAGTGAGGTTATCAGAATCCAGAGCTCAATACTTCCTGTGTTATTTATGAAGCTATGTTCTGGGTTAAGCAGTAACAGACATTTTTCTCCTCCTTTGTAGCTGGTGCAGTGATGTGTTTTTGACTTTTGGCCTTTCAGCAGAGCTGATAACACTGATGTTTTTAGCTGCTGCTTAGTAATGTTTAGTCTGACCAAGGGCTTTCTGAGTCTCATGCTCTGCCTGGGAGGAAGAGAAACATGGAGGAAGCAGAGACAGGACACCTGACCCAAATTAACCAAAGAGCTATCCCATACCACACCATATCATGCCCACTATATAAACTGGGGGCATTAGATCATGGAAGGATTAGATCACTGCTGGGTTGAGCTGGGTATTGGTTGGTGAGTGGTGAGTGGTTGTATTCTCTTCCCTTGTTATTTCCCTTATTATTATTGGTGCTAGCAGCAGTGGCTTGTGTTATACCTTAGTCACTGGACTGTTCTTATCTCAATCTGTGGGAGTTACTTTCTTTCTATTCCCTCCCCACCCCTCTGGGAGCAGGGAGAGGAAGAGGGGGAGTGACCTAATGACTGCGTGGGTGATTTACAACTGGGCTTAAACCACAACAACCTATAAGATCTAGATCAAATTCTGAGGAATTGGGGATATTTTGCTCATGTATTGAGATCTTTGGGAAAATAAATTTTAGATTCAATAGCCAATAGGATGGTAAACTAGTAAATTGAGCTACACATGTCTCAGAGAAATATCAGCTCAGAATTGATATCACATATAAATTCTGCAGCTAGAACATATCCTTTGGGACCCTTGAACATGTAGTTGTTTGTTCAGCATGCTAATTATTATTTTGTTCAACACAAAAATATACTCAGGTATGAAATGGCTAAAACATTGTTTTCAGTAGAATTTTAAAAACTAATATATATAACTCCCTGTATAGTCTGGAGAAAGAAATGCATACACTCTTTCATCTATTTAGCATAGTAACTTCCAGATGAATCACTCTGACAGCTTTCCATTGATTGTACAGGTATCTCAGTCCAGATGGCTAAAGCCAGGGAAATGGGACATTCCCTTAAAGTCATTGCCTAAAAAGCTTCAGTGCTTCAGGCAGAAGGAAAATACACTTGACAGAATTTTTGCTTTGGTGAAGGCTAAAAAATTAACTCCCACCCATCTCACTATAAAAGGAGATCTAGCAAAAGTAATACTAAAACAGGAAGAGAAAACTTACTGGCAAAGTTCCAGCAGCAAATTAAGAGAGAAATTACGGAGGAAAATGAGCTACTTACATCAGTTCCCATAAAATGCAAAGTCAAAACAAACCATCAGGATTCTACAGATTTTATATCTCACTGTGATAATGACTCTTTCTTTGCACACATACTGCTTATCACAACACTTTCTGTCCTTGTTTTGAATCTGCTCTTATTTCCACCAGAAAACATGACAAGGATTGTATGTTCACTTTAGAAGTGGGTGAAGGCTAACATTTCAGGAAAGAGCATATTCAACATTGAATTCTCTGTTATATTTTTATTTTTATGTTTAGTGCTGGATTCAAGTCTGAACTTTCATATAATTTGGCTTTGACGAATCCCAGCTATTTTTACAGATGATCAGAATTCTTTCCTCCATTTTTGCCTTCATAATGTAGAACAAGTGTCCAGCTACCACAGTGCACTCTGGAAAATCAGCATGCTCCCTAAGAAGCTTACTACTATTGAGGTGAATATGTCCCAGGAAAAACAATACATTCTATAAACTCCTTAAAAGATAATAAAGCAGGAACTAAGATTTGCCTTTATGGTTCTCTCACACTGTACCAATATTATACATTTTTTTCTAGCTTAACATTTCTTTTTTCAGATTACTTCATGACAAGTATCAGTGTCTTAAATATTGCAACATGCAGCCTGGCAGGGCTAATTTGGAGCTATCTTCAGAACAACAGCTTTGTTCCCAGTTCATGGAAGGACTTTATTAAATGTGGCAGGGCTACTAATATACAGCTCATCACAGCAGTGAGATTTCTCACACTGATATGTGTTCAGATAATTTTTAGTTAAATTTCAGTTAAAAAAATTGCAAGTGGTTATTAGGAAAACTGCACTTCTTTGATTCAAGCCCAAGTTACCTAAGATAACTGTTTCAAGAACACATGAGTTTGATTTTTATGCTTCCTTCAAGTTTTGGTTCCTGGCATTTATAACTAATCAGAAATGGTATTACAAATGTTGAAGAAACATCGTAATAGGAACCTTTACTTACTTCAGTAACTTCCTTGCTTTTGCAGTTGTCCTGCCTGATGGTTATTGCACATTTCAGGAACAGTGTAATAGGCAGGTAGAGATCCTTTTAAATAGGTCTGCTAGATAAGTCTGAGTGAACTTTATTGCCAGTGTCCTTCCATAATGCAGAAATACAGCTTCTCTGCCAAATTATGCCATTAAAAGAGTAAAAAATTGAAATACTGACGAGATACACAATCATTGAGTATTTGGAGAAAGGAAAGGGGGGGGAGGGGTAACTATTAACTGTGCTTTATTTTGTTAGAAGTATTTTGTACAAGAGTCATAAGCACTACCAACAAGTGTTCTAACTCAGATCCTCCAAAAATGTGTGCTCTGGTTTCTGAAGTATGTAAAGAAACCCAGCAAATGTTCTTGCATACAGAAAGCCTTGACAGATTGTGGGGTGAATATCTACCCCATCTTCTAAACACTTTTTTTACTTTTTTTTTTTTTTTTAAGGATAGGGGAGCAGTAATTAACGCATCCATCAAGTATGGTACACAAGTCTAGCATTACTTAGCCCTTGTTCAACTATACGGTACAACGACAATACAGAAATGAGAACCTCAAAGTGTATATCTGAGAATAATAATCATCAGCAACTCAGAGTGTCCCATAGAATGCTTCCACAATAGCAGTTCAAAACTGAAGCCAGATCTTGTCATGAATCACTAATCTGAGATCCAAGAACTATGCCTGCACTCCTGCACAAAAAAAAGAACACTTACTCCCACTTTTCCACATCTGGGCACAAAAACCGTGGACTCATAGCTCCAAGGTACACTCTCACTGTTTGAAGTTCTAAAGTACTGCAACTAGGTCACAAGTTATTTAAAAAAATACAACTTAAGCCAGTCATTACTTGCAAAATTGTCGAATAAAAATAAATGTCATATTGACATTCACCTTTCAGAGTGTAGGTTATTTACTGTGTCAAATTGATGGGGCTTTCTACACAGAAGCTTTGTCTTACAGCACAGGATGAATTTCTTCTTTCTCCCTTATCTCCTCCATCACACAACATCCACTCCAGCACAACCTCATTTCCAAATTTGCAGGTCTCCAGTGCCACTTCAAATAATTGTTTTTTCATCTCCTATCTGCTGGAGAGGTAAAAGGTGGTCTGCCTGCACCCCTTGCAGAGTATGAGAGTTACACTTAGAGCAACTTTCCTAGTTTTGCTGAGGAGGATTATGGTAGGGACACAACGGAGCATCCAAGATGGTGACCAAGACTGGATCTGTGCCAGTAATGAAATAATATTGTTCAATATCATATTCATTGAGACTTGTGCAATGAAGTGGCAAAGACATACTGTCCATCTTTGAAACAGATTTCTTCTGGAACTTCTTTTCGGCAAGCTGGCTTACTTGTCTGTAGCGCAGAAATGGCTTCACATATGCAGCACCATGGATTTCGTTAACTTGAAGAAAATAATCTTAAATGTGTGAGAATGGTACCAAAAAACCACAGTGCATAACCGTTACACTTTTTACTAAGGCCTGTTCATTCTAAGTGACAGCACTGAATTTGATTAGACCAATAGCATTCAGAGTAACATGCAAAGCGTACAACTCCATTAAGCTGAGTAAAACGAGAAACCACATAGAACTAACCTTAATTATTCACACATTTTAATTACTTAATGAGAAAGAGAAGTGCATGCAAGAGCAAACATGTAATAAAAACTCAAGTACTGCTGTATTCCATTTCCCAAGATGAGCAAAGAGAAAAGGAATATCCCAGAAAAATATTCAGTTCTGTCCTGCTGGCATTCTGAAGACTTTTGAAAAAAATTTTTGCTTATTCGCATAGGACATCACAGGACCATAAAGCCTTTGGTTTTAAAATGCAGAGTACCTGATAAATTGATATCTTTAAAGGAATCAATATATTTCCATTATTTAGTCAATGGAAACATTGAAGACTGTCATTCAAATATGTCAAATAAGTTGTTCAGATTGCGTCAACATTTTATACCATTATAGAAGACAGTGCTGGATCTCAAGACCTGCCTTGGGCCTAGCTGCTTTGGAACATGATGTCATTCAATTGCAAGAAAATCCTTCATCATTCAATTTGGTTTAACTTGGGTTCTGGGAATACCACATGAGACAAACACTGGTAGGTAATGCATAACAGAAAGGTCTTTATAAAAACTGAGGTTTGGGAATGATACTGAGCTGTGCCAGACTTTAGCTGGGAACACACATACCCACATGTAGACACACATGCGCACACAAACTTCACACTATTCTTGGAGGAAGACCCTGGTAATTCACCAACAATTCTGTAATGACAGACTTCTTGAGAAAGGCTAAAATTGTTGACCTCAGGGCCAAGATGAATGCTGGAAGAATGAACATCACACAAGGGAAAATGAAGTAGATACTAAGAAATCTGCTTAAAATAAATTTAACTAGATTAGGAATGAGGCTTTCCTGTAATAATTAGATAATTTGGACTTTGGTTGGTTTTCAAATATTTGACTAAGAAACTTCCAACAAGTCCTTTATGAAATGTGAATGTTTTAATCCATGAAAAGGTTTGAAGTGTCTCTCCTGTATCAGTCATCTTGAGTGTCATCTGTTCTTATTCAAGATTACAATTTCTGCTATTCAAGTACTTACGCAGATTCATTCTTCTCACTAAGGCCTCTCCTTGCACCTAAGTCAGTGTATTTTACTATTCTCAAGAGGCTCTCCACCTCAAGAGGAGTTACAAGCCAGTTTCCCCAGAACTTTAGGTAACACAGTAGAACACCTGAAGTGTTGCTGTATATGTACATGTGAATAGAGGAACATGTACGGGAAAGAACACATTCTGTTTTCTCTATATAGTCTAAAAGCAGTAGTACTTCTTTAGCATGGGGTCTTCCCTGGGCTGCGGGTGGATATCTGCTCCACTATGGACCTCCATAGGCTTCAGGGGTACATCCTGCCTTACCATGGAAAGCACCATGGGCTGCAGGGGGAACCTCTGCTCCTTCTCCCTCTTTCTGCACTGACCTTGGGTTCTGCAGGGCTGTTTCTCACATATTCTCACAGCTCTCTCTCAGCTGCCATTGCACAGGGTTTCTTAGCCTTTTGTAAATAAGTCATCCCAGAGGTGCTACCACTGTTGCTGATGGTCATGGCCTTGGCCAGCAGTGGGTCCATCTTGTAGCTGCCTGCACTGGCTCTATCGGACATGAGGGAAGCTTCTAGCAGCTTCTCACAGAAACAACCCCTGCAGCTCCTTCACTACTAAAACCTTGCTATGCAACTCAATATGCACATTTATCAGAAGCAATTGAATCACTGGAGTATTCTGTATTCTAAGTCTTTTTTTACATTCATCAAACTTAAATGCATACAGTTGAAGTAATCCTAATAGGAATAGCTAAAATTTTATTTTTTTAATCTGTTTTCTGGAGCTGAACGAAGTAGTGGAGATCTGAATGGGATTCTGAAGAGAGGGTCATTGATTTTATTGGTGGCATGAAGTTTGTGTTCTCTTCATTAAACCTGTTATCTCACTGTGGATCATATGGTTTCAGAAGGGCCTGTTAACACCTTTTTTGTAGACACTATTGGAGCTCAGGGAGTGATTTTTCCTTGCCATCCTTGCGTCACCAGTAGTGTAAGCCTGGTTATCCAGATAACTATAATCTTGAAACACATTCCCTACCTCTATTACTATGCAAACCAGGTTCAAACTCCCAAAGCATGTCATACTCAATCAGAAAATTGGACCTGAACCTGTGATGTCTGATATTGCAGTAGTCCTTGGTTTGATATTAAACCAAAATTGTTTAGGAACTCATAGAACATTAAAAGCTGCTAAATTGTTTTTAACTTACATGTTGTCCTTCAAAGATGAGAAGACAGAACTAAACATGTTCATGATGGGACAACTTTCGGATGAAAGAATGACAAGGGAATAGGAAAATTATTGTGCATACCTTTACACACACCTACAACTTTCCTAATGGAAGATTAGGATTAGTGTAAAAAAAAAATAAGTACAATTTAAATGAATTCTGCCTGTTCTCTTTCATCACTGCCTGTTTTTTTTTTTTTTTTTTTTTTTACACACTTTACCTGTAATAATTAGGAACAATCTATTACATACTCTTTCTGTTTACCTCTGGCAAATTACTTTTTATCAGTAGTGATATGGAAATACAAATTAGCAGTATAAATCTTCATGAAAATCACTTAAGATAGATTCATAAGAGCCCTGTTTATGTGAATATAAAACAAATGAGAAATACGATAAAGCCTAGGAGAAAAAACAAGCCATACTGAAGTGATTTTATAAGCAATACAAGAATACTCAGAAGATTGGAAGTCAGACATGAGTTACCTTCTAGGAGCTTCTGAAGTGTTAAGAGATAAACCACACAACCTTTCAATTTGGCAGAGCCACTGAATTTTCTGACTAAAACAAATTTCACGAAGGAAAACCAAAATATAGCCAATATAAACTTACCTTTTTAGGATCTATGCTATTCAGAGAGAGAAGTTCTGACATGAACAGTCTGTCTTAAGACAGAGTTTTTCTCCAGTTGCATCCAGGTACGTCAAATCAATTGCATCAAGGTACCTCAAATAGAAAACTGGTTATGTTCACTTGTAAAAATAAGTTGCATCTTTTTTATTTACAGAGGCATAGCCACAAGAGCCATTAATATAGATTTTGTTTCTTTGAGGCTATTCTTCTCTTCTAAGAGAAGCAAAGTCATTGCTAGCAGCTAGGCAGACCTCTACAATCAAGTCTAAGAAGTAACTGAAAGAAAAGTTTGGTATAGATGTTGACACAACATGTAGTTGTTCCTCAGCTAAAAAACCTACTTTAAGTTAGTGCCCCCAAATGCAATGACAAAGCCTTCCTTCAAGGCACAGAAAAAAGTTTATTTTTAAGACCTCTTATTTCAAACTGTCTCATCAAGCAAACATGTTTGAAAGTTGCCTTTTTTATAGTTAGTAGAGAGAAAGGATAGTGCGAAAAAAGACTATCAAATGAAACTAGCTTAAGTTTGCACTGGAACAAATCATCACACGAAGAACAAGACCAAGGGGAACCTCCCTTTACAAGAGTAATCACTGTGTTTATGAGGTTTATGATTTTAGGGGGAACTAGAGATATCCTGCAACAAGACTATGACAAGACTAGTAGAACTTGTCTGTGGGTGAGCCTATTGTTCACAGGCCCAGGATTACCACTGTAGCTCAGTTCCAAGGCTTCAGACAGCGCCTGAGGTACTGTTCAGTAATACATGTCTCCAGCTCATGCTTGTGCATGGCCATGAGTCTTATGGGTCCAGGTCCAGACCTGCAGACTAGTGAGTACTCACGGCCTAGTGAATACAGGGATGTCTGGAAACTCAAGATTTTACCATTATTAAGTCTATAGCTTGTCTTTTCCTGGAGGTCACAAACCTTTAGCAGAAGTTGCAGACTGGAACTTTCTCTTCCGTCACAGTTGCCATGATTCATAAATCAGTGCATTGGGTTAAAAAATGCATTATGAGATCTTTCAGAAAAGCGTCATATTCCCGCTGGCACATATGAGCTTCTCTCATCCTGCTCTTCAGTGGTTTATGGCTCAAATATGTAGCAGATGCTGATAGCAGCATAAGCAGTCTCACCCTGATCATTCAGTAAATGTTATTTCATGTCTTACAAGGCTTGAAAATATTCACTATTTCATAGACATGTGCAGTTTGTCAATTTTCATGGTTGGGGTTCACAGCGGAAAAGACAAATGGCTACCTCCAGACATGAAGTGGTCCTTCCTTCTAGAGCAAGAAGACCTAGATGTAACAGGCTAGAATGTCTACCTCTTGGTAGCTCCCAGTCTTCCCTAAGGAAGACTGGAAAAATTGAAAGAAATGAATGGAATCCATTTAAGCAAGGTAATAAAGTGTAAAGCTTAATTACTGCAGAAGGGGAGCCTGTCCTTCATTAATGTATTTGTGATTGCAGTATGGAGCTGCATCCATTTGTGGCCACAGATTCCTGTTTGTGTGAGAGAATCCACCACAGCAGCAACTATAATGCACAACTACAATAAAGAAAGGAATAGCTTTACTTTGCAAAAAATGGCATCTTGCTTCCTGTGATTAGTGGAATACTGACAATATTTAATAACTAATTGCAGCTATAGTAAAATTTCATAGTGAGTTTATAACTTCATAAAACAGTAAACTTTTAAAGTGAAACTTTAAAGCTTTCAATTCTTATATTGAGTATTCAGATGAAAAAAATTAATATTTTTGGGAACAAATTTGCAGTTGAAACAGAATCTTAATACCTCCTCTTATGTTTGATGTTTACCTACAACCTTACACATTCGTATCTATGCACACACCTCTCTGGATAAAAGATATGCCAGTTACATATGAATTGATTGAACTCTGTTGTTGAAAATTCATTTATTTCCATGGATTTTTTTTTTTTAAGTGTAAATCCACATGTACAGGAAAGATAATGTATAAACTATATTTTGGACACCAGATAAAAAACTTAAGAGTGACAAAAGAAGATAATCAAAGGTAAAATAATATGGAAGAACTTACCATACAGAAATCTTTTTTTAAAATTGACAGCACAAAATTCTGTCAAAGTAACTTGCTTCATAAATCTATGAACTACATATTTTTTTCTTTTCACTGCAGTTTCTGCTGTTTGATGAGTATGGATTTTCAAGATTATAATGTGATGGAAGGATATTTTCATGGAATGGTAGCATAATTGTAGAGAGCTCTTCACTTACGCCAGAAGATCTACGTTTTATAAAGGAAGATTCAAGACATGATTATGGGTGAAAGTAGTCAGTAAAGATATTTCCTAGGGATTTAGAAGGATAAATGGGTAGCAAATCAAATTGGAACTTAAATAAACCAAGAGTATATCTTTCTAATGAGCGTGTTGTATGAAAAGATGATGAAGAGTCATATGTTCCTTCCTTAAACATGCAGAGACATGGGTATCAGAAAAAGAGCAGCTGAACTGCAGAAGCAATATTAATGAGAATAATAACCTTCTTAAGGAGCTGCTAAAAAACAATTCTTGAGGCAACTATGAAAAAGAATTTCAGCAACCTGCCTCATTTAACACTGATGGATGTTCAGGATGTTCCTCAGCAGTAAAATACACAAGAGAACTACTCAGCTCTAGGACCTATCAAGCTTGTGTGGATGCTCTTATAACTCTAACACTCTATAGAACTTCAGAAAATTAAAAATGTGATCTGATGCAGGACAGCCAGCAGAAGAATTACACAGAATATATACTTATACTATTAGATTGTAAAATGAATTTGTTAATTACCCAGCAATAACAAATAATGTTATGGAGCTAAAGAGAGGGTGTATTATATAAAAACAAACTTATGAAGAATCTTGAAGACTGTAAAGCTACTCTGTTTCTGTTCTGTTTATGAGTCGGACTTCCATAGGTGTACAGCTGTATAGAAAGTATCAAGAAGTTGTTAGCTTGCCTGTGTACATAGAAAGAGAAAGGTTAGAACATCTTAAAACTCATCCAAATCACTGATAAAATGATTCAGAAAAGAGCTGGTGTAAGTGAAAAGATTAAAAAAAGCATAAATGATAAATATTTGGCTGGTGTTGAAAGATAAGAGAAGTGTAATAACGGCTGAGAAAACCAAAACATGATTAGGTAGCTGAGGATATTGACGGGAAAAGACTTAACATTACATTTTGTCAATTATTCTTTTTGGAGAAAATCAGTAATATGCTCCATAGAGAAAGAAGCAGAGGAAGAAGTGAACTTCTGAGGGTTGAAATTAATCATAATAAAGGATCTGCTGAGATTGAAGACAAGGATTAAGAAAAATTAGAGAAGATGTTGTTTACAGATAGGCAAAACAGAACCAAAACCAGAAAGAACATTTTCTACAGGTAAAAATGAAGCTGGTTGTTGGATTTTTGAAGTAAATCATAGCAGAGACCCTGCAGAGTAAATAGACTCACAATCAATCAGCCTGCTCTAATTAACCTTGAAGAAATAGTTAATTTATTACACTCACTATTCTCTATTAATGAATGTATTATCTTGCAAATTAATTTCTTTATCAAATTTGTTTGATTAAGTCTCAGGCTTTGAATTCACACTTTAATTTGGCTGTATGGGTGGAAAAACATGGGCAGGCAAATGTAAACAATATGGTTTGACATTTAAAACAATTTACTTAGAGAGATTCAAAGCAGAAAACATCTGTTTATTATTTCACAATTGTAGCTCCAGAAAACAGCATAGAAGCTTCTATGCAGATTTTGAAAAGTACTTGAATATTTTAACAGCAGGAAAGCACATTATGCTCTCAATATTCTTTGATTAAACTGAGGCATTCTTTCCTTTCTGGGAAATGAAAAAAAAAAAAAAAAAAGAAGAAAAGAAAAAAAATATTTTAAACATGTAAACATTTACTCCAAAATTAATGCTGAAAACATT
>JAOEHY010007927.1:0-10649 GCA_025447955.1 Psilopsiagon aurifrons
GGGGGGGTGGGAACGTCGGGGCCGGCCCCGAGGCCACGGGGACGGGCACGGAGGGGGAGCGAGATAAACCGAGCCCCGCTGAGCTCACCGGAACGTCTGCCCCGACGGCAGCACCAGGTCCAGCCGCAGCTCGGCCGCCGGGCAGGGCAGGGCCCGCCACAGCGCGGGGTTCGCCGATGGGGTGTCCCGGAGCTTCATCCCCCCGCCCCGAACGGAGCTGCCCTCCAGCGCCGGCGCCGCTTTATCCCCACACTTCCGTTCCCAACCCGGAAGCGCGGTCCGCCCCGCTCCCGTTCCCGTTCCCGTTCCCCGCTCCCGTTCCCGTTCCCCGCTCCCGTTCCCATTGCCCGCGCGCACGGAGGTTTTTATTTTCTAAGAATCAATAGATCTTTTTTTCTTCCTTCAAAATAAATACAAACAACGTCCGAACGCGGGGCCGGCCGGGGGCTGGGGGGGGGCCCGTGTGTGCAGCCGGAACACAACAACGGCGGGGCGCGGCGGGAGCGGGCACCGGGACGGCGGCATCCAAGCCCGGCGGGTGCAGACCAGCTGCACGGGGGACCCCCCCCCGAGCCCCGTTTGCCCTGAGATTCGGCGGGGAGCGGCCGTCGGGGGGGGCCCGCTCAGTCGCTCTCGCTGGAGTCGCTGCTCTGCTCGCCCTGCACCTTGTTGCGGTGCTGCATGGCGCGGTGGTAGGCGATCTGCACCGACTTGCGGATGTTGGACTTACGACCTTCCAGCATTTTTTCCTTATCCAGGTCTTGGTTCACCCCCAGTGGTACCAGTTTGGTCCTGGGCAACCACTGCCTGCGGGGAATGGGGCAAAACCTCGTTTGAGGGTTACAATCGTCTCCGGTTGCCCCCCTCCCACAAAAGCCCCCGGCGCCCCGGGCTTACCAAGTGCGCTTGTTGTCGAAGAAGAGGACAAGGTAGAGGTGCTCACGTGCTTCCTGAGTCATCTGCTCCCCCAGCTTCAGCACCTCCAAGGGGGGCACGGGGATGGGGACGCCGTGGTGGAACATGCCTTCCCGCGGCATCTTGGGGTCGATGATCTGCAGGGACAACAGCGGGAGCGTTGAATGGAATGATGGGGACCCCCCAGCACCACTCTGAGGGAGCCCTGATGGTGTGTGAGTGGCCGGTAGTACTCACCAGCGCAGGGTAGGAGGGGTACCCCCGGCACTTCGCCCACACCAGGTCCAGGGCATCCAGGGAGGAATCCTCATCCTCAGAGAGCCAGCCCGCACCACGGCCCATGCCCTTGCGCACCACTGTGCCGGAGGAGAGGGGGGTTAGAGGAGAGTCAGCTGCTGCCACCCTGGGTGACAGTGACAGCCCCCAGCCACCCACTTACTGCCATGCCCCACGCCTCGCCCTGTGCCCACGGAGTAGGATTCGTTCTCCGTCCCCGATGTGTCCTCACTGCTGTCCTCTGGGAAGTTCACTCGGGAGAAGGAGGGTTTCCCTCGGCCCTGCTTGGAGGGTGTTGTGCTGCGAGAGACGGAGCAGAGCTGTCAGCAGGAGCCGTGGTAAAGCCTCCAGAAACAGCTTTCAAGCCTGGTGGGACACTGGGGTTCATGGGCTTCAACTGCTGGCCTTGGCACTGGGAAGGACTTGGCAAGGATGGTGCTTCTGCTGGGACTCACCCAGTTTCACCCAGTTTTCTGGTGCTTCAGCCAGACCTTTGCCCCATTTCACCCAGGAGGACCCAGAAGATGTGCATGGCTCTAAAGCAGAGCCACAGGCAGGAAGGATCCTGCAGGAGCTGGCTGCTGGAAGTGCCAGGAGAGAATTCCTGGTTCACACTCCCTACTAGCCCTTTGCTGCACACTCACTTTTAGGTTTTACACTATAAAAAGGCACAAACCCCAGAGGTTTCTAGGGTTTAGCTAACAGCAGCCAGGCTGCAGGAGGGTGAATGGGACTGGGACCACCAAACAGGTTCCTGATGAAGCAGCTGAAGGCTGAGAGCCACCCACTGCCCCCCAAGGCAGCCCCCATCAGGGCCGGTACCTGGTGCGGTCTGAGGCAGCGCTGCTGCTGCTGCTGCTGCTGGACTCGGAGTCGGAGCTGCTCCGGGGCAGGTTGCAGTCGTTGCGGTACACCAGGAAGCTCTTCTTCACCGGCTGGTTCCCGCTGCTGAAACCATTGGCTGGCAGATCTGCAAAGCACCCAAGAGCATGAGAACCCCAGAGGACCCTGTGAGCCACCCGGCAAGCGGGGACCTGCGGCACCCACCCATGGGGGCATCTTCAGTGGACTTGTCGCTGTCACTGTCCGAGCTGGAGCTGGGCCGTGGGCTTCGCCCTCGCTTCCTCTGCCGCTGGGAGGAGCCCATGATGGGGAGCTGGGGGGGCCCGATGGGGCTGTTCCCGTGCCCAGGGGTGATCTGGCTGTCTCGGTTCTTCGGGGGGCGGCCTGGGCGCTTTGGAGGACCTGCAGTTTTAGGGTTCTTCTTGGAGAAGAGCACTGAGGTCCTTCTGCCAACTTCATGTGCTGGGGTGGAAGAAGAATTGGGACCCAGACCTGGAAAAGGGAGGAGGAGAAGGTGTCAGCTGCAGTCCATGCTTCCTGCAGGGACCACACAGGAGCAGCATCAAGGAATAGCTTAATTTCTTGGGAACGTTATCTCAGAAAATCCTCCATCCTGAGCTTTGCCTGAACCCTCAGGGTCAAGCTATCCACTCTGCCAGCAGTGAAAGCTAGATGGGGACATCAAAAGAGCACTGCAGCAGCCAGAGATGCCCTCCTGTCTCCCAGGCAATCTCAAAGAAGAAGGAGCCAAGATCAGGAAGGAATCAGCTGAGAAGCTCCACTGCACCCTTGAAAGACAAAGGCCCTAAACACTCCCTACTTGCCAAAGAGCCTGCTTGTCCCAGGGGAAAAGCTTAGGGAAGCAGAACTGGGATGCAGAGGTGGCAAACCCTCAGTTATACCTGGCAGCTCTGCCTGGAGCTTTGCTGTGCTCCCCATGAGCCCAGCATCTCCCCCCTGGAGGCAGGGAGCTGGTGGCTGGCACTTGAGGGCATTTGGAGCTCATCAGTAGGGGCTGCTGCAACCACATCCTGCGCCCCATCCAGGCAGGAAGGACACTGAAAGAAGGTACCTTTGCCCGTCTCCTGGCTGCTGCTCTCCTCAGCAGCACTGTCTGTCTGCAGGTCCTTCTCGCAGGGGTTGTGTGCCTGCAGGCCCCCCCTGGCCGAGGAGCCGTGCCGCTCCAGCCCGTCCCGGCCCAGGTCCCGCGGGTGGGCGAGCTTCCTCCGCAGGACCGTGATCTCCTTCTTGATCATCTTGGCGCGGCGGGACCGGCCGATGCTCTGCTTGCCAGCGTTGACCTCGTCCAGCCGCTCCAGCAGGATCTTCAGCTGCTCCTCCAAAGGCAGGTGCTTCTGGTTCTCCGAGAGCAGCAGCCGCACATCTTCTGGGGGAACAAAGAGGTGCAGATGGATGAAAGAAAACTGGGAACTCTTTGGAGCTACTCTGCCGGAAAGGGTATGGGGTGATGCAGGTTCCCCACAGAGGGAAGTAGCTGAGGTGGTACCAAGAACTTGCGAACATGGGAAGTTATCCTGAAAGACCTGGAGAAGGAGCCCTGTGGGAAGCAAGGTGGGGAAACCAGCCTGGAGAATGCCAGGGTTCCCATAATCTAGGGCAAGGACACAGAAGGGAAAAAGAGAGGGGGTTGTAACAGGAAAAGCAAAAGACAAAAGGATCCTGAATCATTACGAAGCAGGGAAGGTCCCTGTCTGAGCCTATCCCATGCTGGAGCACGGAAAAGAGGACTGTAAAAGGACCCTTCTCGGACAAGCTGTACCTGGTGTTGCTCCCCAATACCCAGACACAAGCAGAACTACAACCATGGAGCCAGTGAGCTCTGGCTGAGGGGCATCAGGGGCTGTGTAGCAGCTAGCAAAGCCCACAGCTTGGGAGAAAAGGGAAGCACTCGGCTCTCACAACAGGGGGTCAGTCCTTCCAGCCAGCAAGCACAGCTGGAGCCTCCGAGCAGCCCTCGTACCCCAGGGCAGGGGATGAGAACCCACCATCCTCGATGTCTTGGACCTGAGCCTCTTCCACTGTTACGCAGTGAGGGAAGTGCATGCCTGTCTCAAAGTCAATGCCCATCTTCTCAGCCTGCCGGCGAGCCTGCCGCAGCACAGCACCTCCCTGCTCCCGCAGGCGGATGGCTGCCCGGTAGAAGATGGTGTCTTTGGCATTGTATTTCAAACAGTTGTTGATGATCAGGTTGAAATCCTCCTCAAAGTCATCGAAGTTCAGGTAGCGATAGGCTTCCAGGTTTTGTTTCATTGTCTGAAAGTCCATGGGCTTCTTGATGTGATCCAGGTAGTCCGGAACCTGCATGAGGAAAGAGGCAGAGCTAAGAGCCTGGGAGCCAGCCCTCAGCATTACCTGCTCCAAGAAAACAGTGGTTAAAGGAATGAGGTATCACTCCCTGTGCTGTGCCCAAATGCACATCGGGGAATGCCGTCTGCTTGTGCAGCTTTGAGGAACAGCAACGCCTCCGGAGCAGGAGCCCATGTGCTGTGCTCAACCTGCTTGAGCAGATACGCACTCTGAGGCAGTTTTACAGCTCCAGTGCACTTGCCAGCATCCCGTCCTCTCCTCCTGTCTGCAGGCAGCTGGGATCCAGTATGCTCCACGGCATTCCCTGAGGGATGAAGCTGCAAGCTCAGCCCCCAGGGTGAGGATGAGTGCAGACAGGGAAAAGAGAACTGGCAGCACAGGCTGCAGGGGGGACTGTGCAGCATTCCCCCCAGCTCTGCCGGGACACCTCTGTGCGGACCTGCCTGCGGTCTGACAGTCAGACCCTTTCCTGTGCTGTGCTCAGTGCATCACCTAGCAGAGGCCTTCATGAGAGGACAGGTAAGAGTGTGCTGCCTGCATTCCTGCCTTCCCGACAGGAATGCCCAACTGCTCACACACACCAGGGAGGCACCAGCAATATGTGAAAAGGAAAAGCGGAGTAATGTGCTCCAGTCAACACCAGCTCAGCTCCCGGAGGGGCTTTGCTGAACAGCCCCCTCACTGCAAGAGAGACATTGAGGTGCTGGAGGGGGCCAAAGAAGGACAACAGAGCTGTGCAGGGCCTGGAGCACAGTGTGATGGGGAACGGCTGAGGGACCTGGGGGGCTCTGTCTGGAGAAGAGAAGGCTCAGGGGGGACCTGATCGCTGCCTACCACTACCTGAGAGGAGGATGGAGCCAGGAGGTGGCTGAGCTCTGCTCCCAAGGAACAAGGGATGGGACAAGAGGAAACGGCCTCAAGCTGCACCAGTGGAGGTTTAGACTGGAGATGTAGCACCTGGGCAGCCCTTGGCACGAGCAAGGGACGAGTTGCAGTGAAGTATAAATCTGGGGGAGGGGGTTCTTACTTCGTAGATTTCTGTTACCTCAGACAGAGGGACCGGCTCGCTGAAGATGTTGCCCGTGTCTTTCTCCTGCAGCTGTTCAAGCGTCTTGCGGAGGAGGATAAGGAAGGGGGTCAGCTGCATCTCCAGTGCTACCTGCTGCACCTTGATCTGAAACAGCAACAGAGCGGGGCTGAGCCCCCTGCCCAGCAGCCCGGACAGTCCCTGGGGAGCAGCGGTGCAGAGCTGCAGGACAGTGGCACCGCTCCTTGCAGGACAGAGGCTGCTCCTCATCCCTGTGTGTGGGGAGCAGAGGTGCACACCAGCTCCAGCACATCCCACCTCAGCCTTGCAGAGCAGCCACCTTCACTCTGAGCCACGGGCGCAGCACGGCTGAGGGCACCCGGCACGCACCTTACAGCGCTCTGAAGAGCTGCCCATGCTCATGCCCACCCCAGCAGCTCCCCAAGGAGGACACAGAGTCATTACCGTCTCTCTCTTGAGCTTCTCCCGCTTGCGGATCAGCTCCACCAGCAAGCGTGCACGCTCTAGGTCATGGCGGAGGCGCTGCCATGACTTCAGCTGCTCCTTCAGGGCCCAGTTCTTATCCTCAGTGTCTCTCTGTGGGAACATCAGAGACCATGAGCTGACAGTAGATGTGTTCCCATCTCCATCTTCCTGACCATGTGCTGGGGCTCCTCGCTGGCAAAAGGAACCAGCATGTTTGACCCTCTGGTTTAGCAAAGGTTCCCAGTTCCCTTGTTGTAACCTGAACATGGCTCAGAAACAGACTGACCTCTAGCCAGAGTGGAATACCTGCTCCTCGGTCACCAAGCCCTTAGGATGCCAGGAGGTGAACATCCCAAGCCTCTGGAAATACTGTTCCTAACACAGCTGCCCAACAGCACAGAACACCACCAGGGTCTGTGCTGCTGGTCAGAGCTCCAGCAAACAGCTACAGGGCAACAAGGGAACACAGCTCTGGTTGCTTTCACTTCCGGAGCACCAAAAAATGCCAATTCTTATTCTGCCATAGCCAAAGATGAGCAGAAGCAGCATCAACCCTTCTCCAGCAAATATAAGTGAGAGAGGGCAAAGGCAGGATAACCCCCTGCCCAGTCACAGGCCTCAAAAGGCCCAGGAAGAAAGACTTGGAGCGCAGACAAGGAGCCAGAAGGAAAATCTTCCTCTCTGGCATCAGCAACTTCACATCTGTGAAGCAGTGACTAAGGGCTGAGGCAGACAGTGGGCTGGAAGCAGCACCCACAGGGAGTGTTCCTGGAGCGGTTTCAGGAACTGCGAGCGAGGTCTTGGATCCTTCCAGGCTGTTTGTGGAGCTCTCCCGCCACCCCTCTCAACAGTCACTGTTGAGCAGCCTCAGACTAGAGCCACGCTGACAGGTTTGCCATCGCCACCGGCTAAATGAGGGCACAAGGCAGGAGCTAACTCCGCAGAGCAGCACGAGAGGGCAGGATTCCCTTCCTGTGGCAGGCTGCCAGCGCTGCCTGGCACATCTCTCAACACAGAGAGCATGAAGTGAAGCAGCAAAAGCAGCTGGGGCTGCCCTTCCATGCACCCCCGACCCCCTTCTGTGCACAGAGGTACCACATGCAAAGCCAAGGCTCTGAGCCCACAGCTCTGAAGGAAGGCGCAGGAAGCACATGTGCACACACAGGCGGGATCCCTGCAGCGCCCCAGCGAGCAGCGCCTACCTGGTCACAGTTCCTCTGTGACTGCAAGTGGGTCTGGAGACGGCGGAGCAGGGGCACGCCGTTGCGGGACTGTCTCTTCAGCGTCCAGTAGCTGTGCAGCCTCTGCATGAACTGGCTCTTCCTCTGGATGGTTAAACGGTTTGTAATCTTGCTGAGCCTGAAGGAGGGGGAGGAACCACAGAGCCCATCAGCAAGGCAAGCCTGGGGAGAGGGCGCAGCGAGGCCAGCCGAGAGCTGCTGAGGACACCCTTTCCCATGTCAGGAACTCTTGTACCACCAAGTGACACAGGGCAGCTGCCCCCCTGAGACACCCACAACGGGGGACACCAGGAAACACCCAAAACAGGCTTTTCCCTTCTACCTCCTGCCAACTTTTGGGCAAAAGCCTGGGAGTTCAGGGTACAACACATCTGCATGGGGGGCTGGATCTTTAACAGCTCCCCCAGTCCCCAAGATCATTAACATATGGCACTGTTATCCCCAAACCATTATTTACGTGGCTGAGGGCCACTCATGGTGACAAAGGCCCTGGACAAATGTTACCAGACAAACTCAAGCCCCAGAGAGCCCATAACAAGACCAAACCTGGCAAAGAGTGAGGAGGGAACAGGAGGCACAAGCACAACAGAGCTCCTGTCTGATCCCAGAGCACCACAGAAGGGATTTTCCTGCTGTCTACAACAGCCTGGAGGGGCTGGGACAGCCTTGTTCTGTAAAGCTGGACTACTGGGGATCTGAAGGGATGAAGGCCTAACATCACCTCCACAACGCACAGGGGATGACCTGACCTGCATCCACATCAGCTAAAGAGGCTGGGGAGGGCAGCCCCATGTGCCACTGCCAGCCAAGCACAGCTCCCACAGGAAGACATTTGGCATCCTGGCAACAGCCCTTGAAGAATAATTGATCCCAACAGGAAGGCCTGGGGAGAGGTGAACAGCTTCTAGCTCAGTGTGGGTTTCACTGTGAGCACAGTGATAGCAGCAAGAGCCTTCAACCTGCCTGCCAGTGCATCCACACGTGAGGAAAGAGGCTCCAGCTACAGAGCAACCCTGAGTGAGCACAAACATAAGGTTAGGATATAAACAGACTGTGGCAAAAAGCTGCAAGGCGACAGCAAGACCCAAAACCATTTTAAGGGTGTTTGTGCCTTCCTGTGAGCCCTCTGGGTGGGGATGTGACAGGAGCACGACCCCTGGCAAGGCCTCAAGTACCTTCCTGTGTTGTGAAGCCAACCTCAGGACAGTTGTGTCCCTCACAGGCAGGAGTCCTGGCCCTCTTCAGACACCCCTTGCAGTCCCACGTCCCACTGCTGCCTGGCCCTGAGGCAGAGCCACTGCCTGCAACAGGCACTAAACGCTGAAGCAGCGCAGCAGGGGGTAGGATGAGCTGTGCACAGGGATCCCAACATGAGAGCTCTCTGCTCCAGAGCCAACACAACCCCTGGGGTCAGCCCATTTCCCACACCTGAATCACTCCCACACTTCCCTCCTTTCCCCAGCACAGGCCCAGGAGAATCACAGAATCACACAACGGTTTGGGTTGGAAGAGACCTTAAGGCTCATCCAGTTCCAACCCCCTGCCTCTGGCAGGGACACCTTCCCCTGGAGCAGGTTGCTCCAAGCCCCTGTGTCCAGCCTGGCCTTGAACACTGCCAGGGATGGGGCAGCCCCAGCTTCTCTGGGCACCCTGTGCCAGAGCCTCAGCACCCTCACAGGGAAGAGCTTCTGCCTAATATTTAATCTGAATCTAAGAGCCTAAGAGCTCATCTCAGACTCCTCTCTTTCAGTTTAAAACCCTTCCCCCTTTGCCCTATCACTCCATGTCTCTGTAAAAAACCCAAACAAGCCTCAGCAGAAAGGAGAGCAGTTCCCTCCCCCCTGCCTGGTTTACTCCAGTGCCTGAGGTCAGCACAACAGGAAAGGAGTGCCGGGAATCCCCAGCTGCTTCCTGACACGTCCGGCCAAGTTCTTTCTCTGCCATTACACTAACAGCAGCTATTTCCTGCCCTGCTGAGGGCCCAGGAACCTCTGCAGGGCAGCGCATCTCTGCCTCTCTGCAGGACTCCCAGAGGAAGCCACCAACAGCCCTCTGGGAGAACAAGGTGAAAAGTGTCTGTGTGAAAAGCTAAGGAAAGGAACAAGATAACTCCTTACAAAAAGTGGGACATGAGGCATGGAGAAAGGGAGAAGCTTCTCCACAGTGCAGGGAGGGCAATGGGCTGTACCTGTGCGGGGGGATGCAGGGCACAGACACCACAGGCGCCGCGGCTCGTTTCTCCGCCAGGATCTTCCTCGCTTTCTTCATCTTGATCCTCGACTTGGCCTTTGCCTTTTTGACCTTCTCAGAGCTCCAGCCCTTGCCCTCGTCCTCCTCCTCCTCGTCCTCTTCCTCGCCCTCGCTGTGGGACAGGGCGGGCAGCCTGCGCACAGAGCCCGGCGGCGTGTGGATGTCGCAGTAGGCGGTTTTGCGCACACTGAAGGAGGTGCCATTGGCCCCCGTCTCCCGGACGGGCTCCATCTTCATGTAGAGCCCGGCCTGCTGGGCGCAGGTGACATGAAAGGCTGTGTAGCAGTTGGCTTTGTGACACTGAATGCAAGCCCCAGAGCCACGCTGCTTGCAGATGTAACAGGTCAGCTTCCAGCGTGCAGGCGGGATGTGCTCGATGCTGTCGATAGGCTCCAGGAAGACTGTGTTGGCAAAGCACACCTCCGGGATCCACAGGGCACACACCACATGTGCCCAGCGCCCATCGTCCGTCTGCTTGAAGGCCCCCCCCTTGTTTGGGCAGAGGGCACAGTCCACGGCCCGTGAGGGTGACTGCAGGCACCGTCTGCAGAGCCACTGTCCCTCCGGGATGTAGGGCACCCCGTAGCACTCCTGGTGCACAGCCAGGTTGCACATGTCGCAGAAGAGGATGACGTTGCTGTTCTGACACTCCCCATCGTTGCAGATGCAGCAGACGGCGTCCTCATCCACCAAGGCGTTCGGATCCCCCTTGTTGTGGCTCTCAAAGTAGGACTCCTTCTCCAGCCTGTCCATCAGGTACTCAAAGATCTCCTGGGGAATGGGACTCACGCCTTCGGTCTTCCGCCGCTCGTTCATGATGTCCAGCCAGATGTAATCTTCCTCATCCATGTCATACTCCACCTCCTCATCCAGCTCCTCTGCTGACTTCTCAATGTACCTGGAAGGAAAGCACAGGAGTGTGAGGGCACAGCCAGCGGGGGCTGGAGCTGTTGAACTGCAGCTCCTGCAAACGAGGGAAGGTTTAAATGCTCTGGCCAAGCTGTAAATCAACATAAACCGAACAGTGGTAAGGCAGGAATGTGCAGAAGCAGGAGGTGCAGCTGCACCCTGAGCAGTACATCGGGCACAACATACACAAAACAACTCAGCTAATGGGTGAGGCCTTGGGGACTTATCAGCACAAGACTGGAGCCTGCACGAGACACCAAGTAGGAGCCAGAACCTCTGGAGACAGCAGCCTTGTGCCCAAGACATAATAGCAACCAGGCATGGAGGACCCATGTTCTGTTATCTCTCGGGGGGGGGGGGGGGGTTCAATCCGA
>JAOEHY010007928.1:0-26682 GCA_025447955.1 Psilopsiagon aurifrons
GGTGTTGGGCGGGGGAAGTTTTTTCAACCTACTGGGAAATATTTTCAGTTTGCACTAACATGTACCGTAAAGGGCTTGATCTCACATTACTTAAAAGCTTACCAGTGACGTCTGGCTTAACAAATCTTTAACCAGGCTTTTTTATGTCTTCTGATTTCATTGTATTTTTATGAATAGAACGTCTGTTTACATTCTGTTGCATATTGACTAGTGCCAAAACATAAAATTGCTTCCTGGCATCATTAAACATGTAGTCTTTTCACTGACACAGACTCGACTTTGAGCAACTTGCAAAACAGGAGTAAGGACCCAATTAGTGCAGGAAACAATTTGTATTACTGTACTTTTGTTTTTGTATATATGGATATTTATTTTGGATATTAAGTCTACTTACTTTTGCAAGTGACAGCTACAACATCTGTCTAAGCTACTATAAGAGTGGCTGGAAGCTTCCACACAAAATACTAGCATTGAGCTAGTTATGTAACTTGTTCTTGGTGCTCCCACAGGTTGGTTTGACTTCTGAAACTGCTACAGTTAAAGATTAAATAATTTCACTGTATAGCTTCTTTCTTTGAAAACCGACTTTTTAAGTATCAGCTCTTGTTGCTCTTTGCAACACCTGACTTCTACAGGAAGATCTCAAATATCAGCAGGAATCCTAGTGGCATACAGCTACTATTGACAGTCAGAACTGGTTGTGAGACCTTAGTCTCACACTGTCATACACACAGCCATCATACTTGCAGTTTGTGTTCTTATTGCATGCATTTTGAAGCCACTATCTTAAAAAGACTACCAGAAACAGGTTCCCACTAAACCAGAATTATTAAAGGCAATTAAAGGTAGATAAGATGAGCCAACGAGTGCCAAAGATTTCAGCAGTGATGTCATTTAAAACAGTTGAACTAAGATCTATCCAGAGAATGAGGCTAGTCTGGTTGCTGCACAATTGTCTCTGGCCTTTTTTACAACTGGGACTCGAAAAAAATATGCTTCAAAAAGATCCCCTGACTCCACTGAACTTTTTAACACAATAAGGAACTAAGAAGCTGTCTGTGCCATTTTCAAAAACGAATGAGATTTTCAGTAAACTCAAAGTAATAACCAGAACTATAATATCCTTCAATGCTGCCGTAATTTATAGAAGTAAACATCTGGTTTAATAGACTCTGGAATATACATATAGGAATCCAAATAGTCAGTTACCCAAAACATTGGTGTTATCAGCACTGTTCCCAGGCCACAAGTCAAAAACACAGCACCAGCTACCAAGAAGGGGAAAAATGACTGCTACTGCTGAACCCATGACACTTAGCAAGAAACAGAATGGGTAACTAACATGAATGCATGCTGTCTTTCACTCCAGAGGGTCTCAGGTTAGATACAAACTACAGCCAAGACTTAAAATAGGTTGGGGAAGCTCTGTACTTTTAAGCTGCTATAGGACTAGCAGGTACCAAAGAGGAATTTTCTGGTGCCAAAGTAGATTTCTGGAATTCTAACTGGTAACCTGAAAGTTTTTAGTAAATTCTGGGCATGTTTTGAAGCAAAAAAAAAAAAGAAAAATTACACTCACCATTGAACAAAATGGCATCAAAAGAAAACACGACATCAGAAGTAAGCACAGATTAATTTATTTATACTGTAAGTTCATACAGGATAGCCAATGCAAATGAAAATTCAGAGGTAATGCTAAGCCAGTAGACAGTAGCAATCACCCACACCAGATTTCAAACCGGTACACAAGGCCAAAAATTCTTCCTCTTGGAAAAAGAGGCTGCATGATCTGTACAGGCTTCTGACTGTTGAGATAGCACAGCTGCACATTGCCCTCAGAACGCCCCATCTGGCTCAGGGCTGAGAGGCTGAGGGTGAGGGCTGAGAGGCTGACAAGGAAGAGTATCCTCTCTCAATCACTGGCATTACTAATTCATAGAGCATTTGGGAAAGGGAGAACTACATAGAAAATCAAGCCCTGACCAAACCCAACCCTGCTTTATTTGAAGATCACTATCTGAGATGGCATGGCTGCAGGCATATGGGAAACAGCAAGCATTTCAGAATATCCACTCCCATGCTGAAAAAGCAATGTGAATATATGTTTGTTTAAACACAATTCTGCCTGAATCCCCAAACTGCTGGTATGGCTTCATTGCTTCCACAAGAAAAGCCACTTACAATGACAAGGACAGGAAATATTTCTTCAATTCCTATTAATTAGGGGGCTAATTCCCCATCCACAAGAGGATAACTGGCAATACAGTAAAATAATGAAACCATCTGTGTTCTGAGTCATTCAAAACTTAGTCATTTGCTTATTGCATTTCCAAAAGAGAGTAAAGGTTGAGAACACGTTACTCTTCAGAGATTATTTCTGAAACTATACATTCTGCAAACTGAAATACCTCTGTCTAAATCAGTCATACACAGGCAAATTTATTACACATTACTTAGAGTTTGATCCAAAAAGAATGTTATCCCTATGGCTGCTATCCCATATGAAAACAGAAAAAAGCCTTTGGGGCTCTACAGCTGCAAGAAAGATTTGCATATTTAGACACAGGTGAGGCTGGTTGCAAGCTTCTTGGCAACACCTTCTTTAATTAGGAAAAAAAATAAGAATTAATAGACGCTGATTTCACCCAAGCCTTCTTTGGAAATGGTTCCCAGAGTAAAATTTCTGATTAAAACAGAAGGGGAAAAACAGTTTCAGAGCAGTGCACCTGGGGATAGGGATTCACACACCTATGCCTCATTCAGATTAAGGATTTTCTCACTAGATGGATTCCCTGACAACGTATCAGAGGTTACTGTGGGGGAAAGAAGGACAACAGCGAGAAGGAATGAAAGGCGAAGAGATAAGTTTCCAAGCCTCTCTGTCTAAAAGTGTGTCACCCCATGGAAATAATGGAATATTCGTCAGCACACAGGCTCAAAACAAAGTCATCTTCATTCCTTATTCAGCTCTGACTGACGTTATAGAGTCTGCAAATTTATATGAAAATATTTCTTTGACCAGCTAAACAACTGGTGTTAATCAGTTGTTTAGCATTGTTAATGCTGTTAATTTATATTGTTAATATAAATAAAAAAAGTCTGCCAAGCAGCAACTTCACATCAATGGCAGATAGCAACTAACTTTATTCATGTCAAACAGTTGTGGCCAGCAGGCAGAAAGTAAGGGAAAAAAATATAAAGCAGAGCAAAACCAAGAAAACTCTCTACTAGAAGAACTGTCTTGTAAGGGTTGTATCACTGGAGAACAAATTGTTATGGCTGGTGTCAGTATCATTAGCTTACTAGTAGTTCAAGACGTTTTTCTACTCACCCTCACAATTTTCTTATGCCTGACAGATGAACTTACTGAAACACCACTCATTCTCTCTTTAGTACTTATCCTCCCACATCTTTGCAGGTATTTCAAGACACACATGTTCAGGTAGGCTTATTTTTCACATTTTCTTTAGCTACATAAAAGACCTATGGGACTTGCAAGAAGTGAATAATGCAATGTTACACTGAAACCACCACACTTCAAAAGCCTGACATCAGCAGTAGTGCTGAGCAGATGCCCAGCAGAACAGTAAGAAGCAGAGCAGGCCAGAAATGTTTGTTGGTTGGTTTTTTTGACTGATGAGGTGCAAGACTCCAAGTATTTTCATTTTTAGAACTTACCATGCAGATGAGCCTCTATCTGTTTAGTCACCCTCAATGGAGCCACAAACACATCCATTCTCTCTTTGAAACCATGTAAACTTTTAATAGATAACACTGTGCTAGCATAACATAAACATTTAGATTCCAGGAACTTAATGCATGATGCAGACAACAGGAGCGTTAGAACTCGTCTAAGTTCAGTTCAGTTCAGTTTCAGCTCAGCTCATCTATCTGTCTGGAATTTACATAGCTATCCCTGCAGAGAAGCGACCTTTACAACCCAGCTCTCAGAAAAGCAAGTTTCATTCTTTAGAAATATACCAGATGAAAGTTACTGAAAAATAAAACTTAGAGGATGATATCCCCTGGATCTTGCTACAAAAAACTACATACCGCTTTCACCACAAGCTGCACCACCTTAGAACTGTATTATGCTATCAAAGTATTCAGTGTATTTTTAGGAACATATTGTAAAGAATTCCAGCAAGTACTCTTAATGTTCTTTTGTTTGGCAAGTGATACTACCCTCTCTCCATGGTTAAGACAGCAAATTACCAGACACTCTAAAGAATGCAACAGTCTAGCCAAACCTAGAAAAACCCACTTTTAACACCAGCAACTTCGCCAACTCAGCTTCCAAAGCCCTCTTCCTTGGCAATGTCTTTGAGAAGGTAGTGGCACACAAAAGCCAACAGCACCTATCCCTTGCCAACTCCCTGGCTCCTTGACATACAGGCATGAGACCAGAACAGGATAGAACAAACCCTCCTGGCATTGCCAGTCAAAGTGCTCCTGGCCTGGGACTGAAAACAAACCTCAGATTGGATATCCTCTGAGGCTCTGGCAGAAGTGACTGCCTGGTTCTAACAGTAAGACTCATCTGAAGTTTAATAAGAACAGGACAGCAGTCCTTTTCCCAGACAAGATGAATGGAGTGCAACTCCCTCTCATTCTCCTGTACAGCCTAGAAGTTGTATATTCTGCAGTTCCACAAACCTCAACACTTTCTCCCTTCCAGTCTAACCCCAAGACAGTATTACACAGGAAAGCTAAATGATGCTAGAAGTTCATGTATCCTCAAATATACAGATGACATTCAATTATGTCTCTGCTTAAATGAAGGGTTTCAAGGGAAGTGAGACAGCTTCCATTTTCTATGCCCACTTGGCAACAGATAAAGGAATACTACTGCCAGCAGAAACTCCAAAGCATGAGAAAGTGTTATGCTCAGATTTCAAGTAGAAAGTTTCATGATGAAACCAACAAATGGATTTCTCTGCCTTTATATCCCTCTATCTTCTGAGACACTGAAGTCTGTTAAATGTAAGGGCATCCTGTCTTGCCCCACAAGGCTGTCAAAAGAAAGCTCTGTTGCTGGCAGTAACACTACATCTCACTGGAGTAGCTTCGGGTTAGGACTGGACTCATTAGAGGATGCAATCCTCAACAGGGCGATACAAACTTCACCCACCAAATGCTAATTGGTACTTCAGAAACAGAATTTTAAAACATGCATAAGAGCTTCCCAAACCCAGAGGCTACAAAGGATCCTTCAAAATGATAAGGGGTAATGTATTTGGCTTTTCTCACACTCACAAATAGAGATATTCTAAAACAAAAATAAATGCTCGATAGCTAAATACTCCAAATTTTACAAAACTGTGATTATCTGTGAGGAAATTTTGCAGGCTTGGTTTAGGTGTAAATTTACCATTGTGCATTTTTAAACCTGTATCCTAAATAACGTATGTCACAAATTTAATAGAGAAATAAAAGCCTACTCACAACACCCCATTCAGTTTAGAAAGAAAGAGCATGGAAGCCTATAGGCAAAAACATGTCTGCATCTTCTATTATATGTTTCTGGTTTTTATATTACAGAAATACAACTTTTTGTTTAATGATCTAAGATGGTTCTCCCACTTTCATGTATTCACATACAACACACATGATGTTTGACAATACAAAGTGTGATGACACTTTGATCATATGCATAGTATCAAACTGTACAGCCACAATGCAGGCTGCTTCCCTTAATTTTTTGACAGATCCAGAAAGTATAAATATTTATGTATCAGCCTAGCATTACACAATTCTTGCGGTCAGAGTGGGGCTCATTTTGCATTTCGGAAAAGAGCAAACTGAGTTAGTTGCAGCTTATTTCAGAGAACCACTTCTGAGAAACGAAATGAGAAGATGCAAAATGACAGTGATGCCAGGAGTCACACCTTGCTCATTAAGAAGTCATGGTATGGCTGTCAGACTTGTTTGTCTTACCCTGCCAACATTTCTTAGAACAACAAAGATTTACAAGATTTACTAGCACAGCCCAATTGATTAGAAGGACAACTCCATGAAATACAAAGAATCTTTGGTCAAAACAGTCTGGCATGTTTTTATTTTCTCTTTAATTTTTATTTTTGGAGAATCACTGAAAGGACTGTTGACACTGAGACATCTCTCCTCAAAAGTTCCGAAAGTCACCAGCATGACCCCTTAACAATGTGTTCAAAAACTGTTCTAAGCTGATATGAAAAATATAATAAATGAACATATCTGCATTTTACAATGCACGTATACAATAAAGAACCTGGTAGCTCACATCTCAGACTTTAGAGGAAGGTCAGTTGTGCTTTGTCCAAAATAAAATAAAAATTATCGCAGTTAAAGACTTTTATAAAAGTAATTTGGGATATTGTATCCTTACTCCTCTGCCCATTCTTACTTACAAAATTTAAAAAATATGAACTGAAAAAAGAATTCTTTAGATTAAACAAATGTTGATGAAACCGCAATTGAGTCATTGCCAGTTTGAAAGTACTAAAGTAATCACAGCTTGTCCTGATTATATGTACTTATGCGTGCAAAATAGGTTGCTGACCAATATGCTCTTTTTAACTATTAACAGTAGTATCTTTGTTCTCAAACAATGTTAGATGCGCATGTTCTGGAACTTATATTTACCTGGTGGATTCTTGGCAGGATCATTGTGGCTTGGACTTCCTGGTTGTCCAGAATCTAAAAAGAAATGAAAGAAATGTTTCACTAATTTGTTTTGAAAGTATCTCACAACCTTTAATACATTCCTTCAGTATTAGATTAATACTTAACTTTGTTCTTTAAAGGTCATTTCCCTGCTTTTCTACATGAAGGCATTATTGAAGAAACACTGTATGTAACCCATTTTGTTCAGAAGCAGAAACATTGTGAAGGATGCAATGATCCTAACAAGAGGAACTCACAGATGACTGAATAAGGACAAGAGAGATATTCAGGTAAACAGTCAAGTTGTAAACACATCTACAAGGGTACCTTTTCATTGCTTTTCTCTCCATCCCCAAAATATAATATTGCATAATCAGCAAAGCAGAAGTAGTTCCTTCTGAAGCATTGACCAGAAAGATGCACTGGATCAGGCAACTAATGGCTCTTGCAGTGATAAGTCCTGTTTATTTACACTTTCCTCAAAGCAGAAAGGCCTGCATTGCTTCCACAGACTCAGAACTGCATTGAAGTTAGGACTGTCAATTTTAATACAATATAGGCTTTGTGTTCCTAGTCTGTGAGAAATGCCGTTGTGAAGAGAAGATTATGTAACCTAGAAACTAACAAAATCCAAAACCTGTAGACTTCAAGGAGTGTTCTTTCCATCATACATGCACTTAATAAATCAAGAAGAGAATGCAATTTGATGTTAACACACTAAATAATAAACCCTTATTAATAAAAGCACTTGCTTTTAAAATTATCTACTTTTTGCTGTACTCCCATACCAGTAATATAACAAAATAACAAAACCTGCTTTACTGCAAGAAACTGTTATTAGCAAAGGAAGACATGACAGACACTCTTGTATGCCAATAGAACAGGAAATTAAATGAAACACAGCCATTTGTTCTGTATACAGGGTATCTAAAATTGGAGCAGTTTCACAGTCTAAATTTAAGATAGCATTTTTTAAATGTATCAGTGATTGTTAATAACATAGGACCACCAGAAGACTGTAGAAATTGCTACTATCAAATGGGCCCCAGAGGGGAGTCAAAGTTCTTGAATGCATTGCTGCTTACAGTGTCCAAATAAAAGAAAAAAATATTAAAAAGGAGAAAAGTACGTATCAATATATACTTGTCCTTCAATCCTCATCACTTCTTCTTAAAGCCAGTGTAGCCCTCAACCTAGAATGAAAGATTCCCTCCACCTGCTACAAGAAGTTCTGTTACCATCTATTATGCAGCTTATCAAACATAGCTTGACACACATATCTCTCACGCAGTTTAAATTAACACAAGCTTGATTCTACAGAATATATTATCTATGATGGAAATCCATTTCACAGTTCAAGTTCTACTGAATTCATCTGAACGATGGTTGTCACAGAAGACAAGCATCAAGGGATCTACCAAAGTACATGTAAAAACCAGTTCTGTTGATGTAAAAAACGCAACTAAGTTTTCCAATACTGAATGAAATCACTCTTTCACACAATAAAATACACGCTGGATAGTGAATTTCACATGAAATTTCCTCTATCTTCCTCTGCTCTGGGCAGGAAGAATGAAGGGCAAGCCTCCCAGTCAGATTCTGCACATCCCATGGTTTAGGCCCTTGGTACTCTTAAAAACAGTCCCACTGTATGGCACAATATGTAACCATTCAGCATGCTTGTTCCTCTTCATGGTAAGACACAACACATCCCTTTAAAAAAATCGTACCACAATGATTTGAAAATTCTTTCAGCTATAAGAAATAAAACAAAATACAGTGCTGCCGTGTCTACAGACCTTCATCTGGATGTCCTTCCTGAGCTGCAATGGGAAGGTTCACCCTGCAGGGGGTGAACTTTAATATTGTTCTAATAGGAATTCTCTGCTTCTGCAGACTACATATATCACTATTCAAATTAAGATTATCAAGAGGATTAATTTTACACAGCAATTGTCCTAGTCCAAACTACTGTGGGCATATGGCTAAACCAAGTGTCAAGTTGGTAGCAGATGCACCCAGCAAAGCCTGGACAGTTTAGCTTGGGGAACACAGAAATCTGAATCAGGATTACTGAGGCCTACTAGAAAATAGCCTTTGACATTTTCTCCTGTTAAAATTTACTAAAAAGATTCACAAAGTGAAGAATATTTTTCAGCTCTTGCACAGAGATTTGCCGTTACTACTGCTTTCTCATTTTCAATGTGGTCACTTTCTGAATACAGGATTCAAAGACTGATAGTGCTATAAATAATTCTTTTTCAAACCATGGAAGGAAACTCAGTAAACAGATGTCCAGTTATAGAGATAAGCAGTTCACTAATTATTATAATTTGAAAGTCAAACTTAGCTTTATGTTACTACATATCAATCACAATTTTTACAGATTGATTCTCACAAAGTGCTTTAAGCAGTAGATGCTACTAATATATTCAGCGGGTTCTCAATGATTTTGAGGAAGCAAAGAATCATTGAAAGCTGATGAGAAGCAATTTACTTAACTCTTCACTTAAAGCAGTTAAGAAAGCAAAAAAATCATATTCTGCATGAGAGTTATCAACCTATGCAAATCTGCACTTAAAGCACAGAGCAGCATCTCATTCTCAGGGTGAAAGACACAAACCTGAGAATGGCCTGTGACCATCCGATTCTCTTACCAGTATCAGTAATTATAAAGCACTCTCCTGATTTGATTGGATGCAAATAGCCTTGCAAAGTGGAAGAGAACCATGCTAATTAAAGGAATAAATTATAGGACTAAATCTATAAGCAGAACATTGAACTAAAAGAGACATTGGAGCAATGTTCTTCTGAAGAGGGAGTAAGACACATTTTTGGAAAGCCACAGAAACTAAGGAACCAAAAGACATGCTAAGACACTTCAAATCTTTCTTTGTCCTCATCTGCACAAGATCATTAATTAGCAACGTTATCCTGAGTTTAAAAATTGCAGGCTTTTCTTCCAGTGTGGAGAAGACAGACAGACATAAACCAGACTGTCTCTCTAGCTGGCTTTGCATTCAATTTTTCCACCAAACAATTCTGTGCACATTTAAAAAGTACATATACACTTCCTAAGCTAGAAGTTGCAAGCAAAGCTGAACAAATAGCAAATAAAACCTCATTATGTAAATGTGATATAAAAATTAAATTGTCAACAATGTCATTAATGTAGCCCTCAAATGTAAGTCCCTTTCAGAAACCTGCCTCCTAAATTTTACTGTCAATGTTTTTCTTAAAAAAGTTCTTCCATATATATCTGAGAAGTACTTATCCTTATTTGCTACAGAACCAAAGCTCACCTACACATACCACTTCCACAGAATGGCTTTCATATACACCTCACAACTACGGTGTGCATATCCTCTGCTCTGCTCTTTTTGATGCTGACTGCTCCAACAGTCAGCGGCTTGATAAGTCATCATCCCATGGATGGACAGCCTTTACTCTCATGGGTAGATAATCATGTAACCCTGGTAGAGTTTATGTATAATTTATTATGATACAACATGGCTCCCACCAGGACTTTCAAATTTTTCATTTCAAATCACATTTTGTTTTAGAAGATGGTACAAAAGGATGAGTCAGAAAGCTGGCATATTTTACATTGAATTGTTTCCCATATTTTCATTTCTGGGGTCAATCCCAGCGAATATCTGAGTTCAGTCAATCCTCACTGCACCGCTTAAGTAAAACTGATTGCTGTGGCCTGCTGCTGGTAAGAAAAAACCCATCCATTTCCCCTCCTGTACACTAAAAGAAAGGTGTTGCCATGGTACATCACTCTTGGCTTCATAAGGCAAAGAAGAGGGAAAAAAGCTGACTGCCACCCAGTGAATGTCAAGATGCTTTCTTTGCACCACCTTGGCTTTGACAAGCAGGAGCAGGAAGAATATACACCCAAAAAAGCCAAGAAAGTTGCATTGCTATTCACCAGCTTACTGAGGGATTTTTAGCATTGCTCATCTCTGTAGTAATTTTTCAGTTCATAAAAGAGAATACTGTTTTTAAAAAGTAAGTTATGCTATACCTCCCTTATGCCCCACACTCTATAAGGAATTTTGCTCTTAAGGCTCTCTGCATTAGCTTAATGTTAAAGGCCTTGAAAACAAATAGAGGAAGAAATAAAAAGAAAAAAATACTTTCTTAAGCCACATCTTAGAAATAAGCAGATCCTCCATAGGTTTTTTATCAATCAAATAAACTTCCTCCATGGTTTCAATGAACACATTCCACCCTTCATTTGCTACAAGCTGGGCAGGGCAACAGCCTTTGCACTCAGCTAATCTCAGCTGACAGACACTAATTTAATCATTCACTAGCATGTAAATACACTCTTGTTCATTGATAGTCCATGATTTGGGTATGAGGGAGGATAAACGACCAGAGACATGTGGTACCATGTATCAATTTGCTGGTGTTCAAGCCTTCACATACATACACAGCATCTGACTTGACAACTGACAGAGTCACTACCATGAACAGGAATCACAACTACCTCCCAGACTGCCATTCGTCAGGATTACATGACCTGACACCACAAACTTAAGTCAAATTGTTGTACCTCTGCAAATCACAGGATTCCAGGACTGGGGTTGGTCTGGTGGGGAGCTGGGTTTCCAGACCCAACCCCTTCCCAGGGAAAGCTCAGCTTTCAGTTGGCTGCTCAGGGCTTTAAGAAGTCAGGGCATGAAACCCTGCAAGGATGGAGATGGTCCAACCTCTCTCTCCCCAGCTCCACTGCTCGGCTGTCTCCATGGGGAAAAGACTTTCCAAATCAACTCTTTCTCTTTCAAAGACTTTCAGAACATCATCATAATAGGAAAGCATTCATGGCAACAAAACCCAAGATATCTCCCTCTCTCACAAACTAAATATGTGACCAGCAAAAGCCCATAAAGCAAATAAACAATTTCATATGTGTATGTTAAATCATCACCATTATTATTTTTCTAATTTTACTATACATACCTTCTAGTACTTAACACTATTTTACCCTGACAAAACAACTGATTTGATTGAAAAACTTCCTAAATAAGTTTAATGATTTCATTTTGCAAAAGCAGTATCTTTCACTGTCTACCCTTTCTGTAGCTGATGACTCTGAATTATTATACAATTTTGTGACCATTATTCACACTAACACCAGTGATACAACAATGTAAATGAGCTGAAAGTGTTTTATTTTATAAAGTATTCATTGAAGTAATGCTATAAACATGGAAATCGAATCAATGCAAGTGTGACTCTTGTTTTCAACCTAGGTTAACTTGAAGAGGGGGTATTTATTTTCCATGTTTTCATAGATCGCTACATTTAACGGAAACACTTTCCCTGAAAATTTTGGCAAACTGATTTTATATAATGAAATACCCAAACCCATCACTTTCTTTGGTAAAGAACAAGTCCTGTGAGGAACAACTGAGGGAACTGTGGTTGTTTAGTCTGGAGAAGGCTCAGAGGGGACCTTATCGCTCTCTATAACTACCTGAAAGGAGGCTATAGTGAAGTGGAAGGTTGGTCTCTTCTCCCAAATAACAAGAGATAAGGGTGAGAGAAAACACCTCAGGTTGTGCCAAGTGAGGTTTAGATTGGCTACTAGGAAAAAATTCTGCAATGAAAAGGTATACCTACCTGAAAAACGCAGCGAATAATGGAGCTGCTGGTGCCAGAAAGCTAGGATATTGATCTGTGCTGCCCATAGCTCTGTCAGGTAGGTTTTAGCCTAAGCAGACCTGCTATTTGAGGAAAGCCTTTATGTCTCTGGCAGACAGAAAACCCAGCAGGCAGAAGCTGGGCTCTGCTTTCATTTTAGTTTGCACTCATTTGCTCTGGAGTGGGGACAGCAAGAGCTACTCATCCACTGGCCATCCTCTTTCACCGCACTTCCTGTACCCTTCCACAACAGACAAGCTTGCCTGTGCCTGGCACTGCAGGGCAAACCCACGCCTTTCAGCTGAGAGTCCATCCATCCCATGGGGCACGGTTTCCAGCCCTGCAGCAGGGTCTGCAACTGGGAAGCACCATCCCACTCTGGCTGGCCAAGGCCATGTCACCGCAGTGCCTGCCACGTGGGCTGGCAGGGAGAGCACATGATGATTTGGGACAGCACAGGTCATGACAGGCTCCACTTCACCTCCCCTTCCACCAGTGCTCTGAGCTGCAGCTGCCAAGTCACCCAACCGTCCATTGTCAAGACCGTGAACTGTTCTTCAGAGTGTTTTAATTAGGCAAATAAAAAATGGTAATTAAATCAACATTACGTAATGTGTTTCTGATTTGTAATCTCATTTAAATTAATTAACTGACTCAGTCCTTGTTTAGTTTTCAAACTGTCCTAGTTAAGAAGTGGAGCTCTGGAGTAAATCCAGTTTTTATATAGTTGAAAGAAATTCAAGGACCTAGAAGCACTTACCAGAACCAAAATAGCAATAAGCACAGTCAGCTTTTCAGCTTTATGTCCCACGCACAGAGTTATCTTTTTAATTTAAATTCCCTTATTTGTTTATGTAAAATAAATCACAACACTTAGTTATCCAAAATATTTCCAATGCAATTTATAAAGACCGTATGTTTCTGATTTTGAAAACTGAACAACCTTCTCCAGCTATATTATAAGTTGTGCATAAAATATATACATATTCTATATATATATGTACGCACACAAATGCACACACACACCCCTTTTTAAGTAAAGGGTTATATTCCTCATAGCCTGATACAAATGTTTCCCATACTTCATAATATTAGCTAAGCTCCTTTTTGACACGTACGTTAAAAAGAGACACAGGTATATTGCCATATGTGGATGAATATGAAACAATGAAGTTTCTTTCCAAAACTTGCTGTATTCAGTAGGAAAGGATGAGATATGAACACTTAATTTTATCCATCTGGAAGACACTGTGGATACTAGCTGTAGTCAGAAACACTGAGTTGTTCTTGGAGACCTAAAACCTTTTCACATTAAGGTATATATCACAAAAGGCTTTTATTACAGATTCTTCAGAAAATGAGACGCAAAAGGTAAAACACAGTGAAAGGCTTATTTGAGTGTTTAGAGAAAGAAATTGCATGGTAAGACCATATTAATGAAAAAGTTTGTATTTGCATGTAAGGAATAGGAATTTCCTTGAATATACCTTCAGCCAACTAATAAACTGGCCACTTCATTGGCTAGTTTGTTGAAACACAAAGGTTGATGCTCACCTTTGTGCAAATGAGTATTGGTAAGAACTTCTGCGCAGATCCTGGTTTCATGGAAGTCAACACGGATTTTACCCATGCAGTCAGGATTTAATTTTCTGTTGTATTTTAAGGCATTAAAGCAAAAATATTTCAGAGTTAAAATACACATTTCCACTACATAAGGCAGTATTTTGGGGTATGAGATAATGATGACATGACTACAAAAAAAAAAATCAGTTTTGCTCAACATGAGTCTCAGCCAAAGGTTGTTAAAATCAATGGAAAGTTGCTCCAGATAGCTTTGGATGAGGCACTTCATGGTAAATTACAGTTTAAAAGTGAAAAAAAAAAAAGCATAATTCAACAAATACTATACGGTAGAACTGTATTTTTTTCTTCAAAGTGCACTGCATTCTCCACTAAAATATATAATAAGAAAAACCAGATTCTTCAGTCTTTCAGAAAGGTACAATCTTATGCTACCTTGTGAGTCTAGAGCATCAGCTGACAAAGAGCCCACAAAGTAGTTTACAACTATTAGTAGAGGCTCATGAGGCCTCTCTGCTAGTCTGTAGACAGAGATCTACAATGCTAAGTATGCCACCACACTATACACTAATTGAGAGAAATAAACAGCAATTAAATGAAAATGTTGGGGTTTATATATAATGGAAATTCCAAAATTAGACTAGAGCACTGCTGTGTTTAGTATTTGTTCAAGGCATCTAAGGGCAGCATGAGGAACACCTCTGCCGTTAAGTGTAACTCTGTCTAGTAGCCCAACACTAAATTAATGTTTTTTCTGAAATAGGAGGGAAAAGGCTTAATGATTTAACAATCTAAGCATCACTGTAGTGTTTCTAAATACTATAACATTTACCAAAGAATATCCCAATTTTGATCTATTACTCACAATGCTACCACAACTATGTTTTCATTTCAATTAATTTCAACCTTATGACTAGTGGTAAAACATGACTTTTAGCATGAAGAATTTGGCATACACCAAGACTCCCAAAAAGTGATGTTTGGTTTTGGTTAGTTGGTTTGTTTTTTTTTCAACTTTCACTTCTGAGTATTTCTTGAGATTGCCAGTTGATGCTGTATGCAATTCTTAAGAACTGGGCTATTACTTTACATCTAACAGATATGGGGCATAAGGAATGCCACAGCTATGTGCATCCTTAAGTAACATATTTTTTTAATATAGATCGTGCTTATGAAAGCAATGCTTCAAAAGTCAGTACACACACATAATTTTTAGGTTACTTTACTGTATTCTTTACAAAGTGGATTTCATTCCATCTGCTATAACCTAAAAACTCGGATATAAAATATGCACCACTTTGTATGTCTGGATCCCCACACACATACTATTAAAATGAACTAACAGTGATGAAAGATTAAATCTATTGCTGGGTACTAAGTCACTAAGTAGGTAATGTACAAGAACTGGCTGAGAAAAATTACCCTGCTTTTTCATACCAGTGGTTCACATACTTCACAGGAATCACACATGTATTTACAGCCACTATGTTTATTTTCCCGCATAAGCAAATTGGTAATAAATAAATAATGAGCAGAAATAATGTCTAGAGTACCGAAGCAACAGTGATCCAAAAAAAGAAAAAATCCGATCGATGCACTGATTTTCTGCCCACTGTGACCTTTTACAATAGAAAAAAGTTAGAAGTACCTTAATACATAATGTGGCATAGGAGAACTTAGAATATAGAACTGACTAACACAAAGAAATATTTGACTAACCCAGATTTAGGTTTGGGCAGGGATGTTTCACACATCGAATTCTTTTTAAATCATGTAATTAAAACAAAACAAACAAAAAACCCACCACCACCACAACAAAAAGTATCCTGTTTTAAAACTTGCCTTTCCATTTTGAACAAAGCCATTTTAAAGCATATTTGCCCCACAGATTCCCTACCTCCGTATTAGTAATAGCACTGCCATTGCAACAATTTGGTCAAAAGCTATTAAATCCTATCTGATCATGTTTATAATTCTTTCATATTTCACCACATAATTATTTCATGTTGCGACTAATATCACACTTTAGCATCTGTTAATTCAGTAACTGTCACGGCATATAACACATCTGTTAATTCTGTAACCTTCACTGCATACTGCACACAAGCACACCTCTCACTTCAGCTAATTTCTAACCTATTAAAATAATCTACATAGGTGAAATCCCTGTCACAGATACAGTACCAACTGCAGTTCTGCAACCAACATTTTAGAATATGCTTGCTGGTTCAGTATACAGGAGAGCCTGCTTTTGCTCTCTGCATTTCAATTTATCTACTGAGGCTGGTACACATTCTTGGGTACCTTGGGTATTACATAGTTAGAAAAAGGATACTTTTTTTCTAAAAAAAAAAAAACAGATGCATGGATTCAAATTCCAAGGCTTTTCTTTTTATTGCTTACGACTTTTGTTTGTTTGTTTCTTTGCAGGAGAAAAAACTGAATGATAATTAAGTAAAACAAACAAACAAGCAAAAAAAAAAACAAACCACCACCAGCAACAAAAAACTTAACTCAGATTCTTATTGCACCTGATAACTCACCAGTGCCTTGAACATTATTTAACCATCCAGAGCTTCTAAGGCTTGTTTTCTTACCACAAGCAGGACCTTGAGAGAGCCTGTTTCGGTCTGCAGCTACGAAAAAATGTCCTTCTGCAAGTTAAAAACCTGCTACAAGTTTTCTGAAAATACATCAGAAATTCAAGTTTCAGTTTGTGGCAGAGAGCAAAAGGGGTTGCACCACCCAACAGCTCCAAGACATGAAGACAAAGTAACCTTAGACATCCAACATTCATAACTGCAAGAATTACATTCTTATTGAAGGCCCTTTTTTATTTAAAAAATAACTTTCTGCTGGCTGAAGATGTAAGATAACACTTAATCCAAATAGTCCTTTCCATTTTAATAAGTTTGTACATTCATGTGTCTGTACTTCTGTGTGTGTGGTGAAGTCATAAACGCAGTTAGCTTCACTTTATCCTACTTATAGACCACTATTTTGGGCTTTGTAGAGAGGAAAGTCTAAAATGAGTTAAACATATTAATTCATGCATTATTGAAAGAGGAAGAATAAATCTGAACAGCACCTGCACAACAGTATTTCTTCTCAGAAATATTTCAGATTTTTCTAAAAACTTTATAGCAAAAAAATATCAACTTAATACTTGCACTGTCCTTTGGGAACAATACTAATCGTTTTGCATCTTGTGCATCCACATAGCAGGCTCAAGATTCAGTGTAACATCTTCTTATGTGTATTGTATCACTGTGACAGCTTTGCAGTGTATTCTTCCTGACCAAATAGTCGAAACTCGGTTGACCTGAAAGAGTTAATTTGAGACACAGCACACTGCACAAGAGTTTGGTTGTTTGCATTTTAATTACAGCAGACCCTTTGGTGACTGATTTCAAGGACATGACAAAATTTTAATGGAAACCTGCAGTTTCTCAGTTTTTGCCTTACTTTCGTCCCTTCTGGCTGTCTCTGTCCTCCACAAACACACACACCTTGTGCACTTCTGAAAAATACATTCTTACTGCCCCTTTCTACCCCAGCCTCCTTCCATTGTGGCTACTGCCAACACTGCAGAGCAGTGTAAAGTCAATCTTACTGTGCTCCTTGAGCAGCTTGAATTTGGAAAAGCCTGCACCACCAAAACTAGACTTCTTTGAGATCAGCCGCAGTAATTCAGTTTCCACACACTCACTAAGATTTGCAAATGAGAACCAGTTGGCTGGTTAGACAATAATCTTTACCCTTATGAACAGTTAGAGCAAGCAAATCTCCCAAGCCTCAAAATGCTTTTATGTTTTCAAGCAGTCTTCCGGAAGATGCTCTACGTCTGAATAACAAACAGCATCCCTTTAATGCCTACTTAAAAGTGTAACGTGAACAACAATACAGCCTTTTCAGGACGGAGGTATGATATCAGTAACGGCAAGAACATGAGAAAATCCAGTTTTCTCATGAAATTCACCTTGGCCTAGGGCTGTGTTTCTCCACCCAGTGGGTGTGACTGGCAGGCAAGCACTGCAGAGGGCTCACTAGTCACACCTCACACTTGCAGAAAACAAACCAAGAAAACCTACCACTAATTCCAGGAGGCGGCAAAACTAAGAAGCCTGCTCATCAACCTGCTCCAAGGTTTTCCGAATTCCCCCTCCTACCTGAAGCTTTTCCCTGTACCCTTCTCAGATAATGCTCTTCTGTTCACTGGCACTAATCCACATCCACATGTGGGAGAACAGAGGTTTGTGACCTGCCCACAGCAGAGCAAGGCAACATCAGGGCTGGCGACAGAGAGTAACGGCAGCCAAGTAATCACTGGAAACCAAGAATATGCCAGCACAGTTTTTGGCCAATTTTCCGAAGTGATTCTGGCTTAGCCTTCCTATATACACAATTGTTCAAAATTAAGTTTGTGTAACAAAGTTAAAACAGGCTTCTTCCTATCAAGCCAGTTTGTCTGCTCTAAGTTTAAAGTCCCATGTCCCCCCAGGAAATACTACCATTACTGCATGGACCCTTTCTTCCATTTTAATCAAATGAACAATCAAATCACTTCCATATGCACAGCTTTTGATAACAGCACGATGTAACCATTCAGGAGATGGAAACAGCACATGAAAACAGATTGCCATGACAATAAGAATAAAACTAGAGCTTTATACAAAGTTTAGTCTACAGGTTACAACAGTTTGTTAGGCAGTATGCGTATGTATACAGGAGGCAGCCCAGAAAACATGAATCTGGGAAGACTGTCAAGCTCTCAAGCTTTCACTGTTTCTCATGCACAAGTTGGCTCAGTCACAGCAAGTTGGGTATCTTTGCACAGCAACTGGGTATCTCCGCACAGCTAAACCATTTCAAACAATATGACACAGCCTAACATCAGTTCATGTTGATTAGTCAACCACATAAGGATCTCTGAGCAAAGGCATATGTCAGCACCAAAATGATAGCTGCCTTCCTAAATTTATTAGCATAAATCCCTTATAATCAGCAGACGCAAACAATATAATCAGTATGTTGCAGCATTTACAAAAAAAAAAAAAAAAAAAAAAAGCTATCCTAGGCCAAACATACATAATAAAAATTGCATTAGGAAGTAAAATTTATTAGGCAACATGTCATTAGAAAGATGTGCAGTAGTTATGGGGCAGAGCAAAGCAAATTCTCTGGACTATGTATTTCCATGAGATTAATAGGAGAGAACCTATCTGTACTATGTGTTAAAAAATACTTTTAAGTATGTTTCTAACACTTTATTCAAGTGTTCTCACAGACTGCTGAAATATGTTCGCTCAAAATCTTCTGCATTCTCATGACCAAAACTGGAATGGTTTAAATCATTAGAAAGTCAAGACATATTCTTAGCCCTAATGACAAACTCCTCACTGTCTTGAAATCCGTAAAAAAGAAGTTTGTGCCTCCTAGGAAAGACAATCCCTTCTTACAAGGACTGCAGAACAATCTGAGCAACATTTACAGCCTGAAGACCCTTGGATCAGATGGCTACCTGTGCCTGCAAGGGACAGTATTTAAAACTTAGCTTTGCTCTTGTTCATACATAAGAGTTCCCATAGTCCTTTCTTCTGCAGGGCAGATTTGTAAATTTAATGGTCACAAGATAAACAGCAGGAATTAAAATCATATTGCAAATTTCAGGCATTCTCAGCAGCAAGCTTTCTGAAATAATCCACAAAATCAAACTCTGTGGAACCTCTGCATCAAAGTCTGTTTCAGGTACGTGAGAAAATTACTATCCCCACTCTGACATTAAAGAACATCCAAATCCAAAACATTCACCAACAAAGAAGCAAAGCTCCATGACTACTCCACTCCTTCACTATTACTAATGCTCTCTGCTTAAGGGGCAAATACAGTTAGCAGTGTGTAAACCACAATCCAGTGAAGCACAGCTGGAAACACAAAGGCACACAACCTCTGTCCTTCAGAATAGACAAGTAATGGTAACAACTGCCATCCACACAGAGGGTTCTTCTGTTGCATTACTAAGAGCAGAGAGCATACATGTGCGTAAATTACTCTCTGGTATGCAATGAATTCAGAATATGTGGGTTTGTGTGTGTGGAGCTAGAATTGGTTGACCACAAGCAATGTTTGACTCTAGGAAGCACACTGTTATTCCATTAACAACATTGGCAGCCTTTTTACCCAAGGTCTAGGTCTATAATTAACTTCAGGAATAATACTGTATATGAAATTGTTAAAGATTTACTATAAGATAACTTGCAACCGCCTGTATAAATGAACAAAACAACCACCAACAAATTCTTTTCCCTACTTTCTCTTTGCAATCTCTCTCTACCTTCCTCCCACCACCACCTAAGCCCTGGGAATACTCAACACTGCAACCTTCTCAGTGTCCAGGAAAACACTGTAATTAAATAAACTAGAGCCAGTAGGAACAGTACACGTTTCTTGCTCAACTGAGTAAGAGACAGACAATCAATTTAAGCTTATTATGAAGGGGCCTGTTGCTGAAAGGATCATTTTTTTTTTTTTCTCTCTTGGTTGTTACTGTTAAAGAAACATCCTCTCTTTAACGGTGTGTAAGGCAGGGGTGAGGCTGAGCAGATGATGAACAAAGTGAATAGTCTCTTTTGAAGACTGAAATACAAAGCTGTGCTTTGCAACCTGGGCTTTGATGAACCATCTGAACAGGTTTCCCTTACAAGCATGCATTTTTACAACTCATGGCCAACAGTCATGTTGCATTTATGGCTACCTTGTTTAGTCAGACACCAGAAGATTAAAGCATTAGGTGAACACCATAGTCACAATGAGAAACATTAAAGAAATAAAGTTGTGGACATATTTTCTGGCTTCAATTTCACAAGGCAAAAAGAAGCTGAACCAAAATCAGATGAACAAATTTTGTCTGGGGAAAAAGGTTTAAAACTTTTCAGTTTAGGAGTTTCCAGACTTCTGCTGGTGAAATTTAGGTTCGAACACCTATATACTTATTATTATAGTTTCCCTTAAGCTTTATTTTCTTAGTAGTTAGAACAAGGTCACAGATATCAATGTAGTCACACATCCAGCTACAAAGAAGATGAAGGAATAGTACTCAACTCCAAAGGAACCTGTCTTCCAAATACAGTAAAACTACAGGAGTAACCAAAACCAAATTGGGTGGAGGAGGTGAAAGGGATAAATCCACAAAACCGAAAACTTCATTATATATATTTAGAACTTCACATTTCACTGTGCTTTATTCACAATTCCTCTTAAAATGTTGAGTTTTCATTGCCTTTCAAGCAGTTTGCAAAACTGTAATCCATACATTCCTACTGTCAAATATTTCTCCGTATTCCTATCTTAGCTGTGTGCTGCCTATTTTCCACTTAGCTGGATACAGAATAGAAAGAAAATACAAATGTTGGCATAGGTGATTTCAAGCCTTAGTTGTCTGACCTTTTTGTATATGCTTTTGGCATCTGTTACTTGGCAGGCAGAGTGCAGGCCAAGCCAGGACAAAGAGGAAGACAGGAAGCAGAAAGCTGGCCATGTCTCCTTGGCAGTCAGCATTGCAACAGGGTGAAAAACCACATCATTGCCAAACCAGAAACAGTGGGGGAAGCCCAGATAGTTGGCAAGTCACATACGGCTCTATTGTACATCCTAAACACTAAATGCCTGATAAACTTAAGTGCTATGCCAGAGTCTAATCTATTTGAACTGTCTTTTGCTGTACAGGGGAATACTTCATTTGTCCTTGTTTATGTGTTTTGCTAAGGAACTGGCACAATGTTGTTACTAATATCTAGGGCTAGCAGGTTAAAACCTTGCTGTTGCTATATGTGCATTAGCTTTCAGCATGTTTCTAAAACATCTAAGATAATGCTACAGCAGGGGATCTCCATCACACACACTCATCTTCTGCCCCCAACTTCCACTTCTGCGCATCCAAGCATTTGAGCACCACAAGGATACACAGTGCACAGCCAATTGACCCAAACTGGATTTACCTCTTTGAAAATATTTTTCTAATTCTTGCCACAGCAGTTGAGGACTACCTGACTTCCAATGTTTGCCCAAACATCAGGCAGACATCCAGCTTCCAACCTAAGGCCTGGGATGAGAGAATCACTTTGAGTAAATGTGGCTGTCAGCTACCTCTGCATTCTCCCAAACCCCTGAATGGAGAGATGCTGTTTCAGGCTTTGCTGTGGGTATGGTTCCCACCCCACCTGTGGGATCAGGTAGGTCACTTCTAGCACCATGCTCTAAAGATCGCGGCAGTCTGCTACCTGGGTCAGTGCAGCAGTGACTACCAGACACAAAGACAGACGTGGGAGCCACCCAGACATTGGCATTGCCAGTGTGGCCAGTTGGAGGAACATTATGGATGCTTCTTACATCAGTTAGTCAGAGCTCCTTGCACATACAGTGGACCATGAATTGCAAGGAGAATGTGGCAAAGCATGGTACATGTTGCTCCGCTCCTGAGGAAGGTGAAGCTCCCAGGTGGAATTGGAGATCTCCCAGAGCGGTAGACAACAGTCTTGTCCCAAACCCTTCTGTTTAGGAGGCTTATCGATACACAAAACACAAGAGCTATTTCCTTTACAAATACCACCTGCACTCCTGTAAAACCTTTTGCAATCTATATAGACCTTTTTTATGAATTATTCATTAAATTAATGTTCTCTAAGGTGGCTGATAATTTGTTTATAAGTATAGAATGCATTTCTCTCTTTCTGCCTTTCACAACTTTCATTCCTGCAGCCAGGCTTTTATTATCTTGACAATCCATTTTATTTTAAGGAACACCAATGAATTACAAAGCATCCGTTTTTTGAAATGCTGATTCTCCGTATGGGCTGTGATCAGCATTCTCACAGACTTCTGTGGCCAAACAGATGAGCAAATAAGGATCTTGCTCATTAAATGGCCAAAGTCTACTAAGAAGTTCCATTTTACTCCTAAAAGAACTCTGTTCTCTGCTGAGAAACAGAGCAGTCTGTTCTCAGCACTGTTCTCTCTTACATTTTAATCACAGCAATAATGCTGAATAACTGGACCCCTAATTAAAGGCATAGCACTTCAGAAAAACAGCCAGATAATTCCAATTTATCAGCAAGACTGAATTATTAATTAGTAGAAAGAGCAAGGAGACAATCAATTAACAGTAGTCATCGCTTCCTACAACAGGAGTCTAAAAAATATCTCATGGTCACAAGGGACAAGAAATTATTCTGAATTCCTCCAACAACCAATAGTGTGGGATCCCATCTATAAACTATATTCCCTCCCTCTCAGCCAATCTTTATAACCCAACAGGTTACAGAGACAGAATTATCTTTACAGCCTGACCCTAGCTTATGTTGTCAGTGCTTTAACATATGCTTTTGCCGACTTTCTTCAATTAGCTCTTTAATATATCACTGTTGTTATGTTTTATTACTTACTACCTAATCACTTCTATGTCTACTCTAAAAAGGTAAATTACTTTAAAAAAGTAATTTAAAATTATTTTTATAATTTTACAAATAAAAGTAAATTACTTTTAAAAAGTAATTTAACATTAGTTCAATGAAAATTAGGAATGAGAAAATCAGTTGGAAGAAGCTTTTGTTTTGTGATGGTCTTTTGCTCACTTTGATAATCAAACTTCCTAGAATTCACTAAAAGCTGAAGCAATTTCACTCCTTTGCTTTTGGATCATAATACTGGTAAACCATGCCTTCGGGATACAAACTTCGTCACTTGTATCTACTTTCATATCTTTTCTTCCCTCATTCTAAGTTTAAAGTAAAAATTCTCCACCAAGTCCCCAACAAGTTCCTGCATATCAGCTGAAGAAACACATGAAGACGCTTTGGTACCCTTTACCAGTCACCAAACTGCCTCATGCCACCACCTCCTGGCCCCGCACACACTCAAGCCAAAGCTGGACACTCTGTGGGGTACAGATCATTGTGTAGAGTGGGACACATCCCGTGTGACAATCACCAGCTGTGGGACAATCACCAGCCTTTCTTTTGTTGCTGCTACTACATAATTATTGACAAGTGGCTTGACCTGGAAATACAAATGCCAATATGAAAGCAGACAAGATAGCAGCTCCTTGGATGCTAGTCCAAGCTTCATTGCCAAAGTTCCAACATTCTTTCAAGAAAAAATACAATCTTTCCTACCCCTCAACTTGTCCAAACTGATCATTTGTCATCACTAAAGAACACGCTAATCTAATTCTGTGACTGCAAGAACTCTCTTTGGCCAAGACGCTGAATACAGAGGCCTGCATACCAGGGACAGTCCCTCTGACATGGTGTGATCCCTCATGAGGTGGTCCTCACTGTGAGGAAGGACTCAACATTTCAGCCTTTCAAAGTCACACTGAACCTTTTCATTCCCACAAAAATGCAAAAGGAATTAAGAGTAAATTTAATGTATTTGACAGTGAGCACAAAGATATTATCTAATATGTATTCTTTTATTATAAAATATTAACCAGTTTCACAAAGTCAATTAACTCATCTCATTACAAAATACTGTAACCTCCAGCATTTTGAAGTTTGCACGAAAGGATCCTTGGCTGGTTTTGCCGTCTAAGGCTGAATAATGCTTGTGATTGGAAATTATTTTTCTTTTACTCTATAAGAACAATTACCACAGCTATCACACAATTATTGCAATTATATCCATAAGAACTGCTGTTCAGAGCTGTTCTCTGTAGCACCATTCTGCAATGCCGAGAACATTTGTCTTTTCTAATGTTCACCAGCACAAATGTCCTTTTGTAGCTCTTTAAGTGATTTCATTTCTTTCTATTAATATCCAGTTACTTGCTTGGGAGAAACCAAAGGAGACGGGCCTCAATTAATATATACTTTTAAAGCAAAGGCTTTTAGCGAAGCCAGGGCTAAGGCATTTTAAAACAGGAATTGACACTTCCTTTTATGACAGCCTGACATTTTCAGTGTGCCCTGCTAGAAGGATAGAAAGCCCCCACAATACTTCAAATCTGTGTTTCATAAACTGTACTCTAAGAGAAGTAGCAATAAAGTTTATTGCAGACCTAAAGAATCTGCATAAACCCGGTTAATTGAAAAGTGGGTGGAGAAGGCTGCCAAATTAAATGTTTACATTAGCACAGCTGTATTGTAAAAACATTCTGCCCCCTGTGCTTTGTAATTATAAGATATTTCTGGACTGTGTATCTCTGCAAAGTTTATCTCTACTGCCAAGAGTGTTTTGGCACAGAGTGTCTGCAATTTTTGGCAGCCAGAGAGCTCTCAGCGCAGGCAGTATCTAAAATGGCTGCCAAACCGTTATCCTGAAATGTCGTCGACCTAGTGTCGTCCTGTGTGAAGGGCAAAAGCCAAAGCTGGATTTAAAACTGTCTGTTTTAAATGAGGCAAACAGCTGGGTTTCCAGACAAGTGCGGGACCGGGTACCACATGTTGGTCATGCTAGGCTCACCAGAACATGGTGCACGGCAGTGGGCAAAAAGGCATACAGACTGCTCCAAGTAACCCAAATCTGGGGGGAAAAAAGAGGGAGTAAGGGTTTCCTGAAGGGAAGCTTAATTTCATTGTTTTAAATTATGCATAAATCATCCTATGCCTCCTCTGTGTCAGAAGTACAGACACTGGGGCCTTTGCAAACCACGGCTATTCTGTGTTCAGTTGCAAGGCGCCAGTGAAGTTCCACATGCCTGATACCTCCTCCACGCTGATTGTATTTGCCTACTTTAAAGGAAAATCTCTTTTCCAAGCAACCAGCAAAATGTACAAAACCCTCCCACACATCTCAAGCCTCTGCTGTGCCAGCCTCTCTGTATTTGATTTGAGAGGGACATCCCCACCACCCTTGGCCAGAACTAGGAAACCTCAGTTTTGCTGTCCTGGGCCTGAATAATAAAGAAGAGAGAGTATTCCTTCACTGTCCATTGTCAAACCGAATATAAATGGAGGGATTTCTTATGCCTGCTTACTGCGCAGTAATCATAACTGACCATGACTGAGGCAGAGGTATTTTGATCCCTGAGACCACTGCTCTGATATTGCTCATGGAACATCCTCAGGAGTCCCAGGTAGACCTGGTGGTATGGGTAATGATAGGTGACAGTTAAGTGCATCATGATACTTGCTTTAAACAGCAGAATACCACAGCCCTTTTATCATCACTTGGAATTAAAAAGAAAATAGGAAGTGTCCACATCAGAAGAAAACAGTCCATCAGTAAAAGAATGGCAACTTTACAGCCACTAAGTGAATACAAAGCTTGTCTTGTGTGTGCTGTCTATGTCTATTCAACTGTCCTAAGCCTCCCTATCAATTATCATTACGTAATAACATCTGAACAGGAGCTTTTTATGAAAACGCTGATCCATGAACTGCTTACTGTCTACGGCCACACTGCTGCATCAGAAGACTTCAGATCTAGCCCAGTCAATTATTTATATAACTCTTATTTCAGTTCTAATCCTTTCTACTCTATCAAGCAAATCTTTGCCCCTGTAAATACAAAGGACATTCACTATGATAGTTCTGTCCACTCAACAGGCTTCTGAATTAACTGACTTTCACCTCTGATTAATTAGTAATCAGGGTCAAAGTCACACTGCTGTGTAATGCTGATGTCCTTGTAAAGCACCAGTAAGCTAGGGTTAAGGTTCCAAAGATCATGGGGGTTGCATCGGCATGCAATTTCAATTGGTCTTTCTTCTATTAATATTTAATAAGTGCACCTTTAAACTGATTTCTACCAGGAAAAAAAAAATAGAAAAATATAAAAAGAAAAGAAAGGAAAGTAAAAGGAAAG
>JAOEHY010007930.1:0-21754 GCA_025447955.1 Psilopsiagon aurifrons
GAGGTGTCCCTGCCCATGGCAGGGGGGTTGGAACTAGATGATCTTCAGGTCCTTTCCAGCTCTAACTATTCTATGATACTATGATTCTAGGGTAAAAAAAAAAAACCCAATGTTGCTTGTGCAACAATAATGAGAGCCAGAGAGAGGAGTGAAAATTTGTGAGAGAAAGAACTCTGCAGACACCAAGGTCAGTGCAGAAGGAGCGCAGGAGGGGCTTTGGGTGCCAGAGCAGAAATTCCCCTGCAGCCCCTGGTGCAGACCATGATGAGGCAGGATGTGCCCCTGCAGCTCATGGAGGTCCATGGTGAAGCAGATCCTCCCCTGCAGCCTGTGAAGGACCCCATGCCGGAGCAGGAGCATGCCTGAAGGGAAGCACAGTCTGGGGCAGGCTCTTGGCAGGACCAGTGGCCCGTGGAGAGAGGAGCCTATGCTGGAGCAGGTTTGCTGCAGGACTTATGACCCCATAGGGGACCCATGCTGGAGCAGACTGTTCCTGAAGAATGTACCCCATGGAGGGGACCCACACTTCACAGTTCGTGAAGAAGCCTGTAGGAGGGACCGCACACTGGAGCAGGGGAAGAGTGTGAGGAATGGCCCCCTGAGAAGGAAGGAGCAACAAAGACAATATGTGATGACCTGACCACAATCCCATTCCATGCCCCCGTTTGCTTCTGGGGGTGGGGAGGAAGTAGACAATTTGAGAGTGAAATTGAGCCTGGGAAGATAAGGGGGAAGGGGAAGGTGTTTAAAAATTTGTTTTTTATTTCTGCTAATCTGATTGGTAATAAATTGAATTAACTTCCCTAAGCTGAGTCTGATTTCGCTCATGACTGTAATTGGTGAGTGATCTCTTTCTGCCCTTATCTTGCCTCATGAGCCTTTTGTTATATTTTCTCTCCCTTGTCTAGCTGAGAAAGGAGAGTGATAAAGGGGCTTTGGTGGCACCTAGTATTCAGTCAGGATTAACCCATCACACTTGTGAATAAATGGGTGACCATAAATACTTGCAATAGCTGAGATCTAATAGCGGAAAATTAAATAGACTGAACTTGGACTCACACCCTCAAGTCCTATATGTCACAAAATGCTGCAACATAATTTGCCAGAATCTGTACAACAGTTACTATCAAGGGAATGGAAACATGACAGTCATTTTACTCCATGCAACTAGACTTTTTAGTGTGGTGATTTTGGTAATTTCAAGAAGTTGGGCAGTAATAACATTCTTGTACATTAACTAGCTAGAACTAGTCTCCAGATACATGCAGAAAAGGAGTTATTTGTCAGGAGATGAGTCCCATGAGATGCTGAACATTCTGGATCCAATTCAACAGAGTATTTAAGCACATACTATTTCACTTCAAGCATAGGAGCAAATCCTTTCTTTTAGCTATAGTCCTCAGTGCCTTGCAGAATTAAATTTTATTTTCCTAAATTTGCAAGCAATATAACTAGTGAACAAAATAACTCAAACAGATGATGCAAGCCAAGCCATAAAGTACAAACAGCAACAATACAAACTACTTGCTCTAGCAAGCCTGTTCTTTGTAGAATACAACCTCTCTGCTTTGCAGCTGTTGTCTTATATCCATGTTTTCTTTATCACAGCTAGTTAATTCCTAAAATACAGTATGCAGCAATATTAATTTCTCCTCCTTGAATGAGGCAGATGTGCTTCAGTTCCATACTGGCTGTCAGCTTCAATTATTGTGGAGCCAGCCAAATTCTCGCTACAATCACGGCTGTCATGCTCGTTGACTTGGCAAGAGTAGGCTTGCTCTGTGAGATGACATACATATTCCTGCATTATTCCAACATTCCTAAGGATCCAACCCAAATTATCCTGCAAAAAAATTGTGTAAAACAAAACTTGAAGAATTGTTGCAAAGCTAGTTTTTTTTGTTGAGCATAGTTTTGGAGTAAATGGTGACCTCAGCACTTCTCCAGTTAGAAGATTTCAATATATTGTGGTCCTAGTGAAAAGAAGAGGCTTAATTGCTATCCCTTATCAAAAGAGACCTAGGAAGCAGGATTTATTAGGCTAGGGACAACAACATTTTAATGCAAATAGTATCTAAACTGAAGCAGGCTTAATTCTGGTGACTGACATTAAATTAATGTACCTCCGTTTGTACCATTTCTGAGCAAGATACCTCTAGCAACTTGAAAATGGTGACTCAGGTATTTGCAGTGCTGTGTCAGTTTTTCAGATCAGCAAGACAGTACCTGTTTTTCAGAACTGTCAGTGTCCATCCTGTTTTGTTCTCAAAAATTTTAACAATCAATGAAAAAAAAAAAAAAAAGAGAAAAAATCCATCTCAAAATAAAAATTTGGCTTCCCATACAGAGAAATATCTGGCATTTGATTGATGCACTGGAATTTGGAGTGCTTCAGTCTCCCCATGAACACAATGTCTATTTGATGTCCAAAAGAAGAAAGAAGAGTACAGTATTCATTGGCATACTTTAATCTTTTTGTAACCTAACAAATGTACATGAGCCAGCTAAAGCAGGTTTAGCGGTTTGAGGCTTTTTCATCGTAAGATGCTTTCTAGAATACATGTTAAGTATTTATGCTTTTGCCTCCCAGCTGTTGAATGCCTTCCTGTAACTGTAGTTAAAAGCGTAAAGAGAGAGACTCCAATAAACTGTATTTAAAGAGTAACTGAATTAGAAATTTTCTCAAAACTACACATTCCAGCAATAGCTTTTTCATTCCTCCCAGCCTATACAAGCACAAGTTTTTTCAGTTACTTCTGGCTATCATCCAGTCAGATGTTTAGATGCTTGAATGAGCTTGGAGAAATATTTTTACAGTGTGAAGAATCTGTGCTTAATCACTTGTGGAAAAATATTCCATTTTGATTCTTGGCTACAGTTCTTCTCTTAAATTGCTTAGTCACGTGAAAGTATAATTTCACTAGCTAGCAGATATCCCTCTGAAATTTCACTTGCAACATACTTTAGCTCACCAGGTTTGACCCTCATGTAAGGTCGTCTATTCTGCTGTTTAAATAAAAATACACACCATGATAACTCACAGTATTCTCCAGTCATGGAGAAATGCTAGTGAAAAAGTTATTGATTGTACTGTCTGACATGACCTGCTTGTAATTAGGAAATCTATAACCTGGATTTTTCCTCTCTTGCCACCACCTGCCTTTCCCCCAGATTCCAAAAATATCCCTGCATTCAATTAATGCTGATGCTGGATTCCCATCTCAACTTTGCAACACAAGCAGTTCTCTATTACTTACATAATTTCAGACCTTCTACTTTAACCCCAAGGTCTGGATGGCGGTTGTGGAAGGGTCTATTACGTAGCACAGAAATTACGTTCAAAAGACACCATAAAACAAGGCAATGATATAACAGAATTTGGCTGATATTAAAATCATAACTGGTATGAGAAGAAATACTCAGCTGACAACATTGGTCAAACTATTGATGCCTCGCCATTCCACTGAGTTGGCAAAATAGCTGGAGCATGATCTCTTTCCATCCCGCCTAATCCTCTCTTGCTACATTACCACGTTGCTGGAAGTCTTGGCAAGATGCTGTTATTGAACTTTAGCACCACTGTCCCTGATTGACAGTACCCAGTTAGTTTCTCGCTAGGTACTACTGCTGTTTTTCGGTAGTTTTACAGAAGGCTAGAGGACTTGAAAATATTTAAGATTATTGCCGAAGAGTGAAACAGGGCAGGCGAACAAACTAATGGAAGAAACCAAATATTTAAATCACACATGTAAAAGACTTTAGGCATCTTACACGGCATTTCAAAAAAGAGTCAATTACTGTTCACAGAATCTAAGAATAACCAAAGCAGGCCAAATGCAAACACTGTCATCCTGCAAAAATCTGAAAGAAGCTATACAAATAGCAGTGAAGGAAGACAAATATGTGCACTCTGAGCATGCATACCCCTGAGTACCCTTACTGAATCACATTATGAGAATATGATCTACCAAGCCCAGGAAATTCTGAGATCAGATACAGCTACATTTCACCTGGAAAGCCTGCCAAACCTAAGCTACTTTACACTCCAAAACTGCAATAAACTCATAAAAAACCATGGCAAGTACTTTTATACTTACCTGATTCTTTATACTGGCTAAAAAAAGAAGAATGCACAATGTTGCACGGTTTCCACTATGCTTAAAATGCAGAGGTGGCAACTAAAAGCAGCAGGAACAGTAATCAGGAGAGAATAATACTACTGGAAGCACAAAGCAAAAACCAGGTTTCAGTAAGTACTCAAAAATGCACAGTTTGCTTCCTTGCAGCTTCACGCACTGAGAGGTTTGCATGAATATTAAGGTACTGAAAAAATAGCAATGTATTCCAAGACAAGCATAAGAACCTTCAGAGAGACACATTAAGAGTTATTCAGTGAATGTTGAAAAATTGGGTTGTCAAAAGGATTTACCTTTTTTTCTTAGTGTAAGCCTTTTAAAAATAAACTTACATTCTTGGAGAGAATCTAGTTCTGGTACAAGAGATGTAAAAGTTCGTCCTTCATTTAAAGTACAGTTCACTGCTTATAGTCTTTTAAGCACTGTATAAATTACCACATTGGTGTAAAAGGATAGAAATTTGATTTCCTGAAAGAAGTCAACATATTAAACTTCAGGAAATGCATTTTTACCATCCCATGGTTTTGTGACAAAAAAATCCATGACTCCAGGAATTGTTTTCAGTGGACTCAGCTGTTTTCAGTGGAAGACTTCCCAAAAATATATCTTTTGGGGGTAAAAGTTTGTTTACATCTTATTTGACTTTCACTGTCATACTCCCACTATCCGCCCAGGCAGCGGTGCGCTCCCTCACTCTTCAGGGCACATTCCAGGGCTTAAACTCAACGATTTCTCAGAACTCTAAGCTTTATGCACTGAGGGTTTTTAGCACACAGAGTGCACACATTGCCCATTGTGAAGGTTTCCATGCTGTTTCTTGGAAGTGAAGAGAACTTAAATATTCTTACGGAGTTAGTGGGATGAATTGGATCAATTCAGTGGTATAATTTATGATACAAGTATACCACAGCATTTTTGAATCACAGCTAATACAGAAACTTGGGAATGGAAATGAGATGCCATTTTGAGAGCCAGAAAGTGAAGCAAGAATTTCAAGTGGGGAAAAATGTACAGCGTCATATCTGCTCTCCTCACAACCCAGGGAAACCCAGGAAAATATTCCCCCTTGTTTGCTCCTTACTTTGCACTAATCTTCAGAGTCCACAGAACAATACAGAATACTTCTCCTCCAATGCCTGTTTTGGTTTACCAGCGAGTCCCTTTACCTGCCCTGGATTTACCTCTGCTGATATTCACATCAGCAATACTGCAGCTACTCTACATAGTCCTGCTGCAGAGTACTCCTTTCCTTCTCCTCCCTATATTTCATAAAGTTAAGGGAATTTACTTAGCATGTCAGAAATCATTAGCATTTTAAAATAAACACATATCTGTTTTCATATAGACTTATTAGTTACTCCGACCTGCCAAGTAGTAGAAATATTCAGGTTCCTCTGCTTCTGCCTTTTAATGTTTTTCCATGATGACTAAAATACAAAATTTAATTATCCTAGATGGGGAAATCTAGATGCACTACAGCCTTAATATAAATTGAGCGTGACAGCAATCTCATTAAATTGTATTCTCCAGGCCTCAAACCATGCTGTATTATAATCTCAGGACTAGTTTTGCTTTTTTTTTTTTTTTTTTTTTTTTTTAAATAAACTGTGATAATGCTCAGTTTCCCACTCCTGTACCGTAACTCAGACCTTGAAGTAGTCAAAATAAGTCCCAATCTGATTGCTGTAAACATTTCGAAGTACAGCATACCACAGTTCCTCCCTCCTGTCCCACCACCTCCTCACACTTACATTTGACTGATGCTTTCCAACATGTGGGAACATTCTCACGTTTCAGTGAAAATCTTGTCTAGGCCACATGCTTTGGTCCACTTTTGCATTTTTTTAATTGATTGCCATTTAACGTGGAATAATTAACACATGATGACAATGCAGATCTACCCCCTTTGCAATCATTTCTTTCAAGACACAAATCGTTGTGCCTCACCCTGGCTTGCCTTACAACAAGACTAGAAACAGCAATTTGTTTCCTGGAATAAATTTTTAGGGAAGGTGTAAATCTGCAATCACTGCCATTAATTAGATCAAGCTAATTGCCAATTAGCTCCATTTAAAAAGGAAACAAATGTTTACTATAAGCAAATTCTGATTTGGCTATGTGTGTGCTTAAGAAAATGGAGTTAACTTCTGTGAATGCATTTCATCAAGTAGAAGGAGAATAAAGCATCACTTGGAGAACTAAACTAGGGCAGAAGAAAAAGCATATCAGAAGCACCAGTTTTTCTTCTGAGGGTGTGCATGGCTGGTTTTTTCCACTGTTTTAACACCCTTCATAATGAAGGAGGGCTGTGACTTGAGGCCCTACAGAAGGGAGTTCTGAAGCACTGCTTTCAAGGAGGAAAGTGTCAGCAAAGTTGAGATAAATTAGTATTTCTCTCATCTGTAAAGCCAGTTTAAGCATCCCCTTTGCCCTTACCCCATGCTCTTCTCTCTGGTGCTACACTGCAGCTGGTGTGGCTGAGTGGTAAATGAAATCAGGGCAGTGATCCCCATTTAGGAAAACTGCTTAAAAACAACAATAGACCCTATAGGTATCATAGCAAAGGAAGGACCTAGACAGAGAGAGTAGAATACATTATAAATTACCTTTCCTCTATAAAGAAAGATATTGGAAATCCTTACCATGAGGGAGGCTTCAGTCTGTGCCACGGCTGTGCAGACCCACAGGCAGGACCCACATCAGGGAGCTGGCGAAGGGGCCCTGGTATGCAGCTGTACAAAATGCAGCAGCAGCAATCAGAGCCATCCAGGGCAGCAAGGAGAAGCGAGCTGCACTTCAGCATCCACTGTTTCTGCCTTTTCCAGCTGAACTGCAGTGACAGAGAACGGAGCTGTCTGTCAACAGAAGGAGAGATTTTTTTCTGGTTGCATAAGGAAGCAGTCAGACTTTGCTGTTCTCATAATTTGTCTCAAGCTCAGCTGACTAAGATGTACAAGTCAAGAGCTAACATCTTTTTTTTTGTCAACTTTCCAGTCATTTTTCATAGGTGCTGTAAATCACATCGAAGTTATCCAGTCTCAGTTCACTGTGGTGAGCTGTGAGTCTGCAAGAGAGCTCATTCCATCTCATGTAGCCAGTTTCAAATATTTGCTATGTAAAAGTATTAGCTGATAGTATTTATTTGATGTCTTCATGTAGCAACAGTAGGTTATACCATCCTACTACATAATTACTAACAGCCCTGAGGATTCTTCAGTTGTTAATAACACAGAATATTTGGATACTGCAGAAGTGTTCTTGAATGACTCTTTATTTAAAAGCTGCATTATAACAAAGATTTGTTTCAATTTACATTACCACTGACGGTCTCTCTTCAGCCTTTACACAGAATTCCAATTTATGTCAAAGAGGAATAGTCACACATTAAATGAATGGAGAATATACCCCTTAAAATGTAATGCGTACATGAGATATTCTTATTAAATATGGTCTTACTTAATTTTCATGCTATAACATTAACTATTATTTGGATAAGGAGTTTCTGATTCCCTCCCTCCCCAAAGAAAATGAGGCACTGCTGTTCATGCTAGCATAGCCTTTCTGGGCTCATAAATGGTACTGAAGGCTGTTGAGAAAACAATGCCCCAAATTCCCCAAACAACTGAAAAAAACCTCTCAAAGCATCTCTAAACCCTCACATGATATTGAACTTCCGAACTGAAATTAGTTGCCAGGAAAGCTGATAGAATATAATCCTAACCAACAAAATACTATGCCTAAGTAATGAAATAGTTAACCAGAAATTGAGGTAGAGGATTCACTGTCCATGAAGAAGGGCTGAGCAGAACAGAAGCAAGAATATTGATAAACCAGTAGAAAAGCTTCATAAAAGGTTTGTTGGTTATTTTTTTTTACTGTAATGGGATGAGCAGGAAAAAACAGACAATAGCATAAGTGATAAATGAAAGCATGATGGCAATACAGCTTCCAAACAGTAAAACATGGTGTAATTTGACTCAGACAGTTTATGTCACACCTTTTCAGCTGATGGCAAAAAAAGCCCCGAAACAACCCACTGCATCTAAAAATACACTACTTCCCTGGAGCATTACTGAGATATGGCTAAGTTTAAGATCAAAGCCCTCCAAAGTTTCAACTTCATATAACTGCATATTGCACCATTTTATCTGCCCTGCCTCTGTTGAGGATTTTGGCACTTTTCTTACAGACACATTGAAGGACTACATGCAAAAATCTCAGCACTGAAGAATGCTGTCAAGGGTCATTGATTTATACCAGGGAGAAACTAAAGCAAAACCTGCCACAGTCATTGCCTGTCTTGTTCTCTTATCTGCATTTGGCCTTCAAACAAAATTCATTCACTCCTCAAGAGTACTTCTAGTACAGAGACTGTGATTGTGGCATGAAGTACAGCATCTAAGAGTTATTTTTAAGTGCTTACTTGAACTCTTCTAAATCTAGTACATACTGCTTGAGCATTTAATTTTTTTGTATGTAGTTTCCAAGTTAAAATGCTGCAAAAGCAGAGGCAGTAGCCTACGTAGGCTGCATAAGTATGGAGAAAGTACAGTTTGGAGAGGACTGTACTAGTTTCTAGAAACACTGAGTGCTTAAAAAGAAAAGCAACAAACCTTGCTCATGTTGCTTCAGCTTTCCAGTGAGCAGACTGAAGTGTTTAGTGAAATCCAGTCCTTGTAGGAATCGTAGAATCATAGAATAGTTAGGGTTGGAAAGGACCTTGAGATCATCTGAAGAACTTGCTGGCCACTTCAGTTTTGTTAGATGCAACATCAGCAGGCAGTGACTCAGTCAAGGACTACTGCAGCTAGAAAAAAGAAAGAAAAAGGGTGTCTGCTAAAGGTGAAAGAGATGCTTGGTGTATGAACAGTCTTGGTATATGAACAGTCAGTATTTCATTATTGTAAGTGTAACTTAAAAGCATAAAACCCCATAGAAAATACTTGGAAAAGGGCTTGGGAAAAGAAGTATCAGGGAAACAATGTAGAAACATTTAAGTGATTACTGTATAGCAGACCAGGCCCTACTCAGTGCTGGTAAGTGCTCATTTCTAGAGCATATTCCCCACCTCTGTCACACAGTCATCCTGATATGAACAAACAGTAAACCTGTGTGTGTCATAAAGAGAACTTCATGTCATTATCTACACCCATGGGAAAAATCTGAAGATCGATAGTGCAAGAGGGGTATTGGCACACACAGCAACAGAAACCATTAGTGACAGGAAAAAGAAAGCGTCAACATATCCTCATCCATAAATCCAACTACAAAAGGACCTTTCAATAATATCAGGAATACTCTCAAAGATTACACAAATCATGCTTCTTCAAAATGAGGAGAAAGAAAGTATTGACAGGGATTCCCAAATGCGTTGTAGAAGAGTGGTATGGTTAATGATACAGCAGAAATGGGTACTAAAGAAAGGAATTTGTCAGAAGTATAAGGATTCCCAGAGAAAAAGTGCCAATCTTACCGTCTCAGCTACTCACAAGTGACATTGGCCAGAGTGAAAATGGAAAGCTTTTGGTTGAGGAAATTGTGAGCATATGATTAACAGTGGACTGTGCTACTGGTCTTTCAGTAGGCATTGTGCCCATGGCTGTACCACGGCAATGTGTGATGAGTACCAGCTCAGGAAAAGCAAATTCCTGCCATGTACTTGCATTAGTGACTTTCATCCTGAGATCTCTAGCCAGCTTTCTTTTTGTCTGTGACTTACATGATTAAACAGACAATATATAGGGAAGATTTTCTGTTAAAGTTGGAAGGACATAAACAAAATTTCCACAGAAGAGCCATAATTTGCACTATGCAGCAACTGCGATGGACTCAAGCCCCCACTCACCTAAGAGCTACAATAGGAGAGAGAATGCTTAGGGAGATAAATAGGGAGCATGAGATTATGAAAGAAGAAACAGACATAACATTGCAAATGAAATCAATCCTAAAAAAAGTATTTTGATATAGCAAAAATGTAGCTACAGGGCCTGAAGCCCTCAAGACTCATCTTTTAAGTGCTCTGGTCATACAAGAAGGCAAAAGTACCATGAAAATCACAGGCATCCTCCCAGAATATCCCAGAACTGCACAAAGAGAGAAGATGATTTGCAAACTAATCACGTTATTGATTGAGACTGAACAACCTCACTCTTAATGCCTTGCACACTTGCCTGCAAAAAAACACATCAGGAAAAGTTGCATATCCCCCCTGTTCTCATTGGGCCGTGGTAAGCTTGTGTTTGAAGCAGCATGGGTGGTTCAAACAGTTACTATGTTTGTTCAAATTTTCAGCTAAATTTAATGGTGTGTAATTTTAGGCCTAGTTAGATTCAGATCTAAAAGAAGGGAAATGATATAGCAGAAGTGTTGGCAGTCCATGCTGCCTGTACACTCGGCACATGGGCAGCGAGAATATTCTTTGATGCCCTGAATGCTGGTAAGGATGTCTGTAAGTTTGTTTCTTATTTCTACATGTAGCTTTTATTCTTTAGAGGTTTATTCTGAATTATTCTTGCTCATCTAGAGTGTATTCAATGGCCACATCACGTGAAACGCTTTGTAGCTGCTGGCATGCCACTGATACATTATGTATCCTCATAAAACCTCTCAAAAAAGATGCAAGGAGAGGAGTCTAAAGCGTTTGCTTGGCTAGACAGAAGAAACAGTACTACATGCTTTGAAAGTACAGTGGTTGTGCAATCTTTGCTGCCTTACATGGGTGTAACTTTATTAGCAGAAATTCACCACCTGACATGGATACAAGAATGCTTATTTTGTATTTAAGGAATAAGAACAGAACACTATATATATGTGTATATATATATATATATACACACACGCACACTTATCTATACTGATATATATAACATAGGATACTGAGAGTTAAATGCGTCTTCTGGAGCAGCTAATCCTGGAAAACCCCAGGCAGCTTATACTGGGGAAATATGTCTGTTGGGGCTGAAACTTACTTCACTATGCACTGGATTTAAAGGAGCGCCCAGTTCTTTCCTGGCTGGATGTGAGCATCATCCACTGAGATCAATGCCATTACATGCATCTTGCAGAAAGAGAGTTTGTCTGTTTGTACGCTATTTGAGAACACTTGCAAAAAAACACTAACAGCAGATGAGAGCTCCTAGTTACCCTCTGAAAACTAGGCTGTCTGCCAAGAGAACAGCACATTAGACAGACACATCAATAGCTCCCATCATCTATCCATCAAAAAAAAAGAGATTCCATTTACCTTAAAATGCATCATATGTGGATTTTACCATGCTGAAAAGGGCAACACTTGTAGGTCTCTGAACTACCATTATATAACACGATTGGTTCCCCTCAGTGCTGCTCAGATGCAGCCACTGCCTCAAGGAATTTATATTAATTCAGCAAATTCCATCCCATCCTTGACAGGAGTAGGCTATTTAACCATAAATTGGCTAAACTCTATGGCTATAACTGATCAAATGAGGTGTGCCCATACATAATGTTTAACCAGAAAATTTAACTAAAGAAATAAAATTTGAACATCAGCCAATAAAAGCGGATGGAGAAGTGGCAGTGATGGTCTCAGCAGCATAGCTATTCCCAGCACTGGGTGCAGGACAAGCGTTTCAGAATGTAAAATTAGGTGAATCAAATTCCAGGCTGGTGATTTCAATATACCTTTTAGAAGGTGAAATTTAAGCTGAATGCTGTTGAACATGCTATTTAAATGTCATTTGCTCTTTTGCTCTCAGTATTTCACAGGTCTTACATAGTGTTTTCATCTGAGAAATGAGTCAGCTGTGTTTTGCGCTACATTTTGCCCCTTACTGGGTCATTTTGGCTAACACTGTGTTTTCAGCTAAATGCCTGCTCTTCTCTCACTGAAGAAGGCCAACAATTGTTGCCTATGTCTGAAAACCATTTTGGCTGATACACAGATAAAAGAATTTAGCTTGGTGTGTTGTTGTTTGCCTAGGATTGGAGTTTAAAAAAGTTGAAAAAGATAAGAATCCTTCTTCAAATGCTCACTGTAAATCTTCCGAGTATTTTCACATTTAAATGCTGACTTGAATCATAAGAAAATCAGCAACATGAAAGGAAGATAAATGATTTAAGAGTGAAGATACGTCTGGACATACATTACTATAAAGAAAGACTAATTACAGTTCCTAGATAGCCCATTTGGCTGTAACTCAGTTAATGAACTTGAACCAGATACAGATATTGCCAGATCAAGCCCTAGTCTTGGCAAAAGAAAAAAAAACCTGATCTAGATTTCTCAATAGCCTGGCTTACATCTGGGCTGATCAGTTTTGTTTTCAGTGATCATTTGCCATAGTACTGACATTTTAATGGGAAGAAGTTGTTCACCTGTGCATGCATGGATCAGATTGGGCCTGAGCAGTACTGACCTATGGATTAGACACACCTGTAACAGAGATACTGTGTGTTTTCAACATATTCTGTGCTATGTAAAGTCATAATTTTATTTTTATCCCTTTGAGAAATGTACCTTGAAAATTCCCAGTAGTTTGGTAAAAGTGCAAGTGATTACAATTTATATGTGAAGTATCATCGTGGGAATAGAGATTAGGGAGCAGATGGAAAGTGAAATGAGGGGCTCAGAACTTGGGCAAGTAAGGATGGGCAGGAATGAATAATTAGATGTGTCAGCACCAGGAGTGTGCAACCCCTGGTCTGGTCCTGCCTTATGAAAGCTGGAGCATGGGAGGATCTGAATGGGGAGCACAGAGTAGATATTTCTACTTCAAGCAGCTATTCCTCTTCCTTCAGCTGCCACTCACTTTCCCAAGTTACTTACTATCTAGGTCATCATACCCCCACTGCTTGTCTTTAAAGGACACACAACCTTGACAGGTACCTCACCTGGGAGAGCACACAGACACTTTACACTACAGCCAACACACGCCTTCATCTGCCCTACAGTTCCTCCTCCTCTCACTGGGCTCTCTCCTTCCCAAGCTTTTGAGTACTGTCCTTAAATACTCCTCTGACATCTCCCTCCTTTCATCAGGGATTCTCTGTGACGTTTGGGCAATAAACATTTTTCCCTCAAGCTAATTATCTCATCACACCTCCTGGCCAGGTCTGAAAATATCCCCAAATCCCTGCACAATACTTGGGTAACAAAGGCTGCATCCACTGAGGAGCAAAAACAACAGGGAAGAGAAGAACAAGTCACAGCTGCAGTAAGGAGAATTGCTGACAGCTTGCGTCCTCCCACCCCCTGTAAAGTGCTGGTTTCAAATGTCCTGTAGGAGGCACTGCAATTACTAGAGCAAGCATCACGGCAAGCGTTTTCTCCCTGGGATATTTTGAATCATTAAATGTTACTAAAGACACATCTGCCCTTTGGAGGTTTAAAAGCAAACTCTCACTGGGGCTCAGTGTGGTAATGAGTGATATGAAAGAGCCAAATATTAGACTTCAAGCACTGTAGAATGATTGAAATTTCACATTACCTAGAAGACAAAATTCAGTAACTTGTTTTGAAGCAGTGTAAGCAAAAATGTTTTCCTTATTTTATCAGTGCTGTTCAAGATTTGCTTGAAGTTGGCATGCAGGAGAGGATCATTTCCTAATATTATATTTTCTTTGGATGTTCAAATGTTTACTGAAGCAAAATGGAATAGAATTTTAAAATAACCTGGTTCTTCCTTGACTTCAGCCTGGCAAGGTCCATCACAGGGACATAAGGGGATGATTTTCTACTTAATCAATGGCCAAAACTTCACTTACTGGCTTCCCCAGGAGGCTATGCTGTCCTCTGCAGCTTGTGAGACTGATAGTGGTACTTAGAGCAGGCAACAGTTGTCTGACAAAATGACAAGGACTTGTGTGATCAAGATGAGAGAAGGGCTAAGGAGGCAAAGAAGTATTTTCTCCTTTCTTGCTCTTGGCAAAGGATGAAACCAAACCTATTCTGTGCTAAATGAGGTGTAGAGGTAGCAGAAAATGTTGTCTACAAAAATTACCAACCAAGAAACAATATCTCTCTTGGTTTCAGAGGACAAGTGAACCCCTCTGTTAGCAATGTCCCTCTTGCAGAAAAGATGAAACTAGGGCCAGGCATATGGGATTTGCATGTACTGCCCCATTAGCGATCCCTGCTTGGGCACACAGAAGGCTTTTTACACTATCTGCTGCGCAATGCAGATCTCTGGGTGGAGGATAGTGATTCCTTCTGGAGGAGGACACATCATGTTCTTCCATTAGAGTGAACATTCAGATGGTTGCAGATGGATCATAGCAAAGTCCCAATGCCATCTTTAACTTGGGCATATTGCCATGCCGCAAGTTCATTCTAACAATGCACTAGATGGCTTTGCTTCTCTGAGTCTGAAGTCTCTTTGGAGGCAGTCCAAGTGGGCTTTCCTTACTTTGTGACAGCTCTTGGCTAGCTTCTTCTGGACTCAGCAATTCATTTCCAAATTTCCCACAATCCTGGTATCGTTCCTCTTTGATTTCAGTCTGCTCAACCCATACAAAATAGACAAGAAATCCAGGCCCTTCTTTAAGCCTGGAGTCTGACCTCCAGATGGTGAGCATCCACACCTTGCTTCATTTTTCCCCAGCCCCTCAGGTGCCCTCTCTGCAGGTGTTATTACACTCCCTCCTTCTCCTCCCTCTGCCAGTGGTGCAGAGGCCTCTGCTGAGCATCACATGTAGCTCCTCAGAAGTAGTTTTAGAGCTGAATTCCACCCCACAGCAGAAGTAATCAGAGGAAAGCCCAGACAGCATCGCCTAAATAAGTAACACTCTCCCGCCCTCTCTGACTGCGGACAGGCGCATATATTTTGTTGCACAGATGGACTAGAAGTTGTGCAAATCCAGGTGATTATTTCTGATACTTTTAGATGCTGGCTAACAGTTCTAAATATTTGCCTGCTGTTGGTAATCATCCAGGTTTGTGAATTACTCAGAAAATATTCAATTAGCAAGAAATTAATTATGTTTTTAATTGCCTGCTCTTCTGTGATGATATATAGTATAAGCATAGCTTGGATGAACACAAATGCAGAAGATTATGCATGCAGATTTGGAAGCCTTCCCTGCAAAGCTTTTTTCCAAGTCCTAACTAAAGCTAGCAAAATAAAATGAAAGATAACCATGGGAAACAACTGCACTTCTAAAGTCACATATGGGGCTGGATTCAATCTCAGGTCTGACACAGGACACGCAGCAGATATAATCATCCAAACAGTACCTCAGAATAAGGTTCATTGTGTTTAACTCAAACCATCCCTTTTGCCAGCATTTGCTGTCAGGCAGGTGTTTCTGAAGCCTCAAGTCAGCTGACAGAAAATACTTGACATGGGGATAAAAGAGCATGCTGGCAGTCCATGCCACAGGCAGAGGCTTAAGGCCCAGCTCTGCAATGCATGTCTTGCCAGTAGGGTTCCTGGTATTTAACCCTGAATTTTGTTGGGGCACCATTTTTTTGTTCATCAAACCTTTACCAGTAGATGCTTTCACCATTGAAGGATGCATCTGGTAAATGCACACTCAGTATGTTCAATGATATAGCAGTGTGTTTATCATGGGGAACAGTGGTAGATTTGCCACTGAGTGCAGATTTAAAGTTGCCAGACTGGTTCAGTATAATGAAGGTAGCTGCCTGCTCCATTTCATAAATCAATGACACATTGTCACCCAGCACAAGATAAACTGAGAACTCTGAACTAAGGTCTTGACAAGTAAAATGCCTTTGATTTCGCCTTTAATCTGTCAAGCTCACAACATTACTGGATTCTCTGTATTAATAATAAATACATACTGAAGCTCATGTCAGTGGCAGGGTTTCAATTCTAACCTGATAACATCATACCTCTGTGAACAGCACATCTGGGAAAAGCACTACACTATTCACAGTGTAGCCAGAGAGTCAGGAAATGTGACAGCTGTTTAACAAAACATGGAAATAAAATGATGGTAAAAAGATTTGTAATAAGATTTATAAACTCAATTTTTTTTTTAATTTATTTTCAGCACTATTTGTTCACTCAAAAAAATCCAGTTACATAATTTTCTTCATTACTCCCCCCCCCCCCAAAAAAAAAGATCTGAAAAAATAAGGTCAAGAAGAACTGTTTTGGACCTATGAGCTCTATAGGACAGTAATTCTTGCATGTATTAAATGATATATACTCTGTATATATGTTGTTGCTCCAAATAACAAGCAGACCACATTCTGCTTTCCCACATGGCCATCCCACAGAGGCCAAATACACATGCCCTTCCCTCCAAGCACAGGCTGAGACTATGACCCTAGGGTCTGGGTTTCAGATCTGCCAGGGGAGCAAGCTGGTGGTTGCCCCAGCACGAAGCACTGCCGTGTAGGTTTGCACAGTGAGGGTGAGCACAATGCAACCGGAGACATCAGCTGGAAGCATTAGGAATTACCATGAGGAAAACAGAACAATAATCAAAACGTGATGTGGGAATCCTCTCACATCTTAAATACCAGTCTGAGGGTTAACAGTGGCTTTCTCTGATAGGAGAAAAGCTTGCCTTTCAGTTGGTTTGATGAAAGGCAGCTTAATTTTTGTATTTTTAAAAGCAAGTTGTCTTTCATTAACAGCCTAAGTTGAAGACTGTTAAATACTGTGGTATTTTTCAGACCAGATCCATTTATTTCAAGAGATCTTTAGAAAATGGAAAATTTACTTGAAGGTTTTAACTGGTATAAGTGCATAAACAACACCAGCTGCAGCTGAGAAGTAAATAAGCCACAGCCATGATTAAGATGTTATACATTACGCAATTACTGTGACTTGGTTTTCTGTTTGTATTCACTCAGGGTGAACTGAATTGAATGAAATAGATTTGAACCTGTATATGATAGCCCAAGTTGGCTTTTTTCAGTTAACATAAATCTGAACTGCAAGACCTCTGAATTGAATTTCCTAGAGGAAAGCATAAGAAGTGTATTTGAAAGCTATTGAAAGCATACACTAGACTTTTTCATGAAAAGGATGTATTTGAATATACAGTTAACAAATCACTGGATATTACTTGCATTGAATATAGTCTCTTGGCTACAGTAACATTAATTTAATCCTCATCGTTTATCTCAGTTGCAGCACAATTCTGTATTTACTGTATTTAGTCTGAGGGATCATTAACTCCATTAATAGCAACAATCTGGATTTTTTTTAATTTATAGTTTCTTCATTCATCATTATTTTCTCAGTGCCATGAATGATTATGAATCTGAGTGGTACCAAACCACTGCAGCCTTCATTGTCTTCAGCAAGAGTTTCAGCTGGTCCACGAATTATGGCCTCTTACTGTTAAGTTTCTGGCAGAGTGGTAAAATGATGAGGTGAGGGCTGGTCATGTGGTGCTATGCTGATTTTGAATTCAGGAGAACATTTTCTTTGAAATCTTAGAAAATAATTTTATCTCTCTTCCACATCTTAAACTCTTTCTCTGAACCTACCCATCTTTTAAACAAGGACTCTAAATTACCCTAGTTGCAGGCAATAGCAGAAGTATATTGCATGTTGCAACACAGAATTCTCTAAACATTGTAATACTAAATGGATTTATAGAGCTGATGTCAACAGACCAAGTTCTGGTAGACAGACATGATATTAATATTTCTGGCTATGGCTGGTTTACCTGGTAAACCCATGTCTTGATTTTATATTAGTATTTTTATTGCTATTCAGTTTTACAAGTACTCAGTAGGACCTAACCATTTTCTCCACAACTTCAGTCATACAAATTGAGGTATTGATTTCTTCAAATAACCTAATGGTCTTGTTGAACTACTGGCAGACTATTCTGCACTTGTCTTGTTCTGGTTATAAGCACCCATTTAATCAAACCTTTAAGAGACCTAACAGAAGGTAAGGATGGTTACCAATCTTCTTTGAAAGATTTAAAAGCCACCACCAACACCAGCAGTCTAATGTATAGGTATTTCATATTAAAAAAGATTCGATGGTGGAAGCCTGGTGGAGACAGATCAATATGAATCTATTAAAAAGAAAAAAAAAAAACAAAACAAAAAGATTATTTGAAACCCAGTGTACAGAAATAGCCAAACAGAAAACTGACATAAAATCAGACAGTGCTAGTGCATAAATAACTGGAGGTAATAGAGAATCGAACCTAGTTCAGCTGAATATACTTGCAAACAAGAAATGTCTGTGACTGAAGCACAAATATCAAGGGTGAGACCTCTTTCTCCATTAGAATTCCATAAAGAGTACCATTAAAAACATGTCAAGAAATTTTAGATTGATCTCACATACTATAGCTAGAGCTATAGAAAGGAAACAGCTAATCTAATGTCATTGATATTCTCATCCTAAGATAATGGTACGAGCTGTTCAATTACCGCTACAAAATGCTAAGCCAATAATCTCTACAGTATTATGTCCTCCTTCTAACACATACGTGAAAGATTTGTTACAAGTGACATGACACCACGAGTCTCTGTGTACATCTTCATTAGCTTGGGAGTAGCCCAAAGAGCTCGCAGGCACTTGTGTGTCCTAGCACTAAATCCATGAAGCGCTGATACAGATACAGTTATTTGATTATCACTCTGGTACAGCTTTACAGCATGAGTGCTGATATTCAAGGGAAACCTATTCCTGTGTATATGTGCTCAGATGCTCAGGAATACTAACAAAACCAGGATTATGTTCAATTTGCCTTATTTTTTGCTAACCAGTCAGCTCTTGTTTTTTTCAGTAAGCTGCACTTGAAGAACCTCTTGGCACAGTCCATCTTTTTTTTTTTTCAGGATTCAGTTATCTTATTTTTCCTAATAAGCATCATGATTTTTTTTTACATATGTGTTATGAAGTACTGTATTTGCATTAAAGTAGACCAAGTGTGTAAAAACATCTGTTGTGGTTTAGCCCCAGCCAGCAATAGCACCACTATTAGTTCCGCTCCCTGCTCTGGGCATCAGAAAGGGGTAAAAACCCCTGAGTTAAGAGCAGCTTAATAATTGAAGTAAAATATAATAATGACAACAAAATGAAAAAGGAGAGAACAAAAAGAGAGACAAAACAAAACTCAAAAGCCCAAAGTGATGCACAACACATTGGTCACTGCCCACAAACCAACACCCAGCCTGACCGAAGCGGCGATCTGCCCTTCTGGGTAACTCCCCCCAGTTTATATACTGGTCATGACGTGCTGGGGTACAGAATACCCCTTTGGCTAGTTTGGGTCAGGTATCCTGTCTCTGCTTCCTCCCGGCTTCTTGTGCCCCTCCCCACTGGCAGAGCATGAGAGACTGAAAAGTCCTTGATCAGGATAAGCATTACTTAGCAACAACTAAAACGTCAATGTGTTATCACACTGTTCTCAGACTAAAGGTGAAACACAGCACTGTACCTTCTGCTAGGAAAAATATTAACTCCATCTCAGCCAAAACTAGGATGACATCAAATAGTTCAGAGTATTTGTGTCAGCTCCGAGGCTTGTATAATTCCTGACAATAATTTTGCTAGCCACAGCAGCCAAATAAGTTTCTGTCTCCAAACACAACTTCTGAAGAAGGTGTTTGGATACTTTTCTAAAGATGCCAGCACTTGGAAACTTAAAGAAATAGCTTTAAGTTGTGGTGGAGAACCTGATGCTCTATTCTGATTAAATAATGCATGAAAATAAAAACTGCAAGAATGCAAGTTGACAGCTCCTGAGTCCACAAGTGAATACCAACCTCATATTTTTAAAAGATACATTCGAGGCATGTGTGTGCAAATTACAAAGGGTGTCCAGTTTGATGGAAGAAATTGCTTATATTTTTTTCCACTTTTCACTAATAGAGGAGAACAATGACATTTCAATGGTGTAATCAAAATGCCTGATTGCCATTGGTGACAGAATATGCCACGAGATCCAAATGGATATGATGGATAGAAGCACTTGTGTTAAAGTTGTGCACTGTATGTTTCTGCTTGAAGTAGCACATGGGTTTGGTGCGGGTTTTTTTGGTTGTTTTGGTTGGTTTTGGTTGTTTTGCTCTTCTGCTGACAATAATCATTGCAATTCTGCCTTTTTTTTTTTTTAATAAAGCAGCAAAGGGTGTGATGAAAGCCTGTGGAGATAGGAGAACGTGCTCAAAGTTTAGCATAACTATCATTTTCATATGTGTTTTAAAAGGTAGATGCACTGTCAGGGAATATGCAAGTTTAACTATTTGCAAGGAGAATTTAGAACTAATCACTCTGTGCTGAGAATCACAAGTAAGCACTGGATATCTGGCGTATTTCTTACAGTTTTAATGCTTGCTCTCCCTTCAGCAGAGAAGTTTACAGGACTGTGTTCTCAGATTTGTGATTTCAGAGGTCTTTGTGTGGCAATTTCTGCATTGGCATGTGGTCATATTCCTTCTTATGTATTTTCCCTGGTTTTGGATTGGTTTCATTTTATTGGGTTTTTTTTTTCATAAAATGTAGAGCTGCACAACTCTGGGCCATTTCACTTCCTTACTGGAACATTTACCCCTGGTGTATCTGGAAGGAAGGTCTTCAATACATACAGCCTTGTCCTTTCCTCATGATGTGCTTATGATGATATAAACAGAAGGGGAAATCTGGATGCATAATGAATCTGTGGTGGGGCTCTCAGTCCTAACTATTTAGCCAAGCAACTACAGAATCGCAAAAGTTCAAAAAGCTCACAAGGAAGTGTTATAATCAGAAATTTAAATGAACCATGAGACTTGCAAGAAACTAATTAATGGCCTAATAAATCCCTGTAGCAATGGATTAATTCTATTAGAACTCTGGAAAAGAAGGAGAAGCAATTTTTTCATTTACATGGAAAAAATGCTTTCAAGGGTACCTTATGTCAAACCAGTGCTCGTATTTAGAAAATTGACATCCCCCTCCAGAAGTACAAACTGTAACCTAAAAATAACTTTAAGTATAACTGAAGGATAAACTGGTGGAATTAGAGTCCTTCAGGAACAAGGAATAATCATTACCTCTCATTTTCAGGGGTCTACATTTTTTCACATGTATTCATAGTCACCCCTGACTTTATGAGTTTCAGCTAGCTATGTAGGAGGTCTTCTGGATTTGCTCCTCACTCAGAGCCATCTTTTCTAAGTTAATTTTATAAGGAGGTCTGCTGCTCTCAAGTCTGCAGTGCCTGTAAAGACACACTTGGTGATCCAAACACCATTTCTCTGTGGGTGGCAGCAGTACCTTCCTGCCACATTGATGCTGGGCTTGAGTTGGGCCACCGTTGACTCAACTAGAATGCAACATGCTATTTTACTGTAGCACAGCTGACGATACCATATTATGCATCACTACTGCAATTTAAAAGTAATCAATACCTGCAATTCCATTATTTATAGAAACTCATTTAACTACAATGTACTTAAGGAAAGAGTGAGAGGCTAGTAAATGCCTCTTTTAAAGAGACAAATTGTTCCATAAGAGAAAAAGAAAAGACATGACAATCCAATGCCCCTTTCTTACTATTTTAGCTTTCCATTGCTGTAATTGAGTAATGTGGTAAAAACACTTGTTTTGATCTGCACTTGTCCTTACCAGAGTGATAAGAGACTTCAGCATCATGCTGGTCACCCTGCTGTGTCTTTGAGGAATGGGGGAAGTTTCTGGACCAGCAGT
>JAOEHY010007930.1:21854-34503 GCA_025447955.1 Psilopsiagon aurifrons
GTGATAAGAGACTTCAGCATCATGCTGGTCACCCTGCTGTGTCTTTGAGGAATGGGGGAAGTTTCTGGACCAGCAGTCTCTCTCCTCTCCTTAGATGTATTTACTCAGAAGTTGCATGTTAATCATATGTTAACCATCATGCTAATGATATGTTTCACCATCTCAATAATTTATTACAATGTAGATTATTGGCTGTTTTGGCTCTTTCCATAACTGGCCATTTTCACACCAACTGTTTTGTAATAAGATCAAATCACTCTTCTGTGAGCCAAATTTATAAACCACAGTTTTTCTGCAACTTTAAAATAAAATCTTTAAAGTCAATCACTCAGTTTTTACTTACCATCTTCATGGAACAATAATTGTAGGAGCTCAGGAGTCTTTTTGTAACTCTTTTATATTAATATTTTGCATATAAAAACATCATTGCAATCTGATGCCACAGAAAAAGATAGTCTAACTTATTTTCTTCTTTCATAATTTTAGAAGGGAAAACCCTTAAAAATTGTAAAAGCAGACCTTCATCCAAAGGTAACAATCTTTGTAAAGGAGCTTATGTCAATGGGGCATAGAAAGGGAGTGATTTTTTACACTTACATGTAACCGCTTTTGAAACTGAGAGTCTCAGCTGATATTTCTGTAAAACTAAAAACAATTCCTCATTGAGCAAGCTGATTAGACAAAGATGTCTGGTCCTATATACTATTATTTGCATTAGAATTAAATATAAAGCCTTCCTAAAGAAGCAGCAAAGGCGCAGGGAGAGATGGGTGGAGATGGAGGAAAAATAAATCAGCCTATAAACATTAACTAAGGCTTCAGTCCTCCACTACTGATGGGCACATTTTAAGCTCTTCACTTGAAGTACCTTAAAATTCAGAGGTACAATGGGTATCTTACAAGTACTAGCTGGTCATGAGCTATGGTGTCATTCACTAGCAGGTCAGTTTTAATGCTGCCAAGATTTTCACTGACCAACAAATGAAAACGTTGCACCTGTAGTAAAGTGCTGGAAAATGGTTCAACACAGCACAGGGTTAGGACAGAGCCATCAGCATCATGTGAAGCAGAGACACCTGTGACCCCAGGATCCAGGGAATGGGGCAGCAACCTCACCATCCGCAGTGACCTGACCTGCTGCAACTCACACTGTACCCATCACAGAGAAGGTAAGAGTACTGCATTTGCCAGTACAATGTACAGGTCTTTTTTCCACAGCTAACTTGGCCATACTTGTTTTGGCTGTTCGTTTTTTAACCGTTCGTAGGGTTCAACCGGTAGCTTCATTTTATTTAGATCTGAAGATGTGCTGCTTTCTTCACCAAGGCACTTTTCTTCATCAAAGACCTTTGCTTCGTGCATTAATAGATTTTAATACAGGGAAAAATAGGACTTAGCAGGTGTGAAGGGCACTATACAGGTGCAATGAATAAACAAAGAGTTAGAAGGCTTTTGTCAGCCTAAAATTCTCCCTAGGATTAAGTTTGGTAAAATAATAACAGTAGTTGTAGTAACAGATGGGGCTTGCCACTGAAAACCTAAAATTTTAAACAGCTGTGGTTCCCAAACCATGACAGATACCAGCCTGTATGCCTCTACCTTTACCTCCTTGAGTTTGTGTTTCTCTGTAAAAACAGTGGATTAAATTTGCCCTTTGGGTAATTCCCCCAATTTAAGCATCCCTTAATTCATCTAAAGAGCAGCATGTACAAGTAGGGTTGACTGCCTAGTGTTTGACGTGCTCTTAGTATGCTCAGTTCTGATTAAAATTAGTAGTTGCAAAGCTATTAAGGTATCTGAATCTGATCGGTTATAATTAGAACAAAACTTCCAGAGTAACAAAGCAATATGAAAATGTGCTGTTCCTTTAGAGAGGAAGCAACTGCAGAAGAGCCACTTCGCAGATACAGCATTTTGTACCACTAATAAATCTGATTAATTTTCCAGGTCATTCTGTGTATTCAGGATGGCTTGAGTTTAGAAATAAACAAACCCTGGAATTTCCTTTTTGTGCCAAGTCCCACTTTCAGAAACCGTGGACAAAGAGGCTATTTTGAGCTCTCTGAGATGTTTTAACATTATTATTTTCATTTATTTAATAATATATTTCAGCACTCCTGAAACCTTAGTGATGTATTGCGATGACCTGAAACAGGCTACTTTGAGTCAGTTTAAATTTAAGGGATGTTTTTTCATAAGAAAGCACTATTCTCAGGGAATTGTCATTTGTTAGAACGTCTTTCCCTAGTTCCGTTCTCTTAGACAAGCCTGTCCAAACATACATCCTGCTGTAGATGGTATCTACAGAAAGTACTGTTGATAACTGATTACAGCTCAGTGGCCAACACAGTACTGGCCAGTCAGAAATACTCCTAATATTGTTTAATATTAAAGCTGTGAAAGCACTGTAGTTATAAATATTTTGTTAAGAAACGCTAAAATAATCTGACTTTTAAAAACATTTTTCTGGTAATGAATGCTGCTCACACAGTTTACCAAGAGGATCTGTCACTCTCAAATGACATGCTTTCTAAAAACGTTTGTGCATTTAAATACAATGAAAGTCTTTTATGCTAAACCCAATTACATATGGATGAGCAACTTCACAGAATATGTTCAGAAGAAAACCTAAATCTGTGCTGTGCAATCTGAGATGTGGCTTTCCATGGCCTTTGCTTACACTGGTTACAGTGATGAAGACACAAAAATAGAGCTTGATGTTACAAGACAGTTCTAACATAATTTTGGTTGGGAAATTATGGGGTATTTTATCATATTTTTGTGTTTTCCTATTGACATTTGTGACATTTTTGCATATTCAGATTTTAAAAAAAGGCAAAGTGTATCAATCAGCACCATCCCACAGGAGACAATCCCATTCCACTCTCCCTATGAAGGGTGTTTCCTCATTGATACTTCTGAGGGATCTGAGGGAAAACTATCTACATCTCAAAGTGTGAGAAACTTGAAAGGGCAGCACTTCTGAGTGTGGCAACCTGTTAGCAGTTGGTCTTCTCTTCACTGCCTACTGAACAAGAGTATCTCTTCCTTGCCCATGATTTATTTCATGACAGAAGAAGAGATTTTTTTTCCCAGGAGCTCCTTACATGTGACAGATAGACTGGCTGATAGACTAGTCAAATAATAAGTGAGGGAAACATTTAAATGAAAACTTTGGTTACAACAGTACAACACCAAATCCTTGCTAGTAAAACTGGGACAGTTTTTGACAGTGGCTACCCCAGACCTGCCTCCTCACTCAACTCAGCATTAACCCAAGATATCCAGAGGGGCAGCTGCTCCCTGTGCTGGTTAAAGTGTTCAGCCACCTGTGCTAAGAGCTCTTGCAAACCTTCCCAGTGTGTCTGGTAATAGAGCATTAAAATGAAAGCCAGGAAAACACAAGTCTTAATTCCAGACTTTGCATTCAGTTGCCATGTCTAATTATATGTGGCATTAATTATTCATGAAGAAAAAAAATATATAAGTGATTGACTGTAATAAAAGGGATTTAACACTCTGTCCAGAGTTCAAGCTGCATGCCAAATGTGCAAAGCTTGCACTGTAGTTGGGACTCCAGTCATCATGATGTGCCCTGCTGTCCTGGTTACCTTCTTCTTACTTTGGCTGAGAGCTAGTATGAAAACTGTTCTTTTTTCCTTATTTGCAATGCTATACTCTATCTGCACAGTGGGTTTTAGAAACCTATTATGCTGATATAGGTTTCCCAGGCAACACTTGCAATACAGGATGCAGTATCTGAGTTATTTGTGTTGACAAACCACATACAATCTCCCATTACTACAGCTTTTGACTCTAGTACTTTATTGTTGTCAAACTTTTATAAAATTGAAGCTTATGTGTCATTTAATAGAGGCAGAAACTAAGGCAGTTGGTGATAGATCTGCTGTAGTGCATGGCTGTTACACAAGCTACCATGCCATGCTGTTTCCTTGTGAGGTTTTGTGTTTGTCGATGGAAAATGCAAGGGCGATTTGGAAAAGCTTCATCAACTGCATTTTCATGGTCAGAAAGAGAATTAGCGTGCAAGTAAAAAAAAAAAAAGTGCATTAAAAAGAAAATAGTACTTGATTTTACATTCTTACCAATTTTTATGCAAAAGAAAGGAAAAAAGACATTTTATTTTAAACACAAAAACTTGCAAGCAGTACACAGCACATGCTCATCATTCTTGCATACTTTGCTTCCTTGCTAAATCGGCACTAGATACAAGGTCTCACCAGGTGGACAGGGCACAATGTGACTATAAGGCATTGCTCTGCCACAGGCACCAGGTCCCCCTTGCACCTGGCTGTCTCCGCCCCTTCTCTCGGAGAGCAGTTGGCTCCATACATCTCAGGAGACATAGAAATGACTTCTCCAACTCTTTTTCTCCTTTCTCTCTTTCAAAACAGTCCTAGTCCTAGAGCAAGATCAATTTTATCCGTTTAGAAGGGTGCTAACATAGAAGGAACAGCATCTTTTATAAAGGACCAAAACAAAGCTAATTTAAAACTTTTTCTTGACAGCATTCCTGAAAAAACCTAGGAAAGGAAAATGAGTAGAAAAAGATGCAGTTTTTAAGGACCAAAAGCACTAGCAGACAGCTGCTTAATCCCAGGATTGTCATGCCAACTTAAACCTTTCCACTGGCAGGGATTCAACACTTTTCATCTCTCCTGGGAGCTTGAAAAGGTCAGAAAGAGAACATTACACTGTGTTCACATGAAGGCTTGATTGCCTTTTTAGAAAGCCCTTAAGGCCTGAGGCTTCAGCCAGCAATTCAGGAGTGGAAAAAACCTGGTAACGTAACTGGGATGCTAGCTGTTCAGTTGCGGCTAACACTGTACACCCATGACAAGCAGCTGTAATCCTCAGTGGGTTTTCAGAGGGTGCGAGGCTCCCACTGGACCTCATAGAGATTCTGGAGCCACCTTGGTTGACAAGATCGCCTGTAAGCACCTCAAGCATATCTAATTATGTTCAATGCACATCCCCGTGTAAAAAGGTCTGGAGCGTGTTCCACCCTGGTGTGGGGAAAAAGAGAGTTTTTTCCTTGGCTATTGTAGTCTGTGTTTGGTTTCTGGTTTTCTGTTTCTGGTGAAACAGGCCTACCTTCACCTAGAAGATAGAAGGAAATACAAGATATACCTGATGCATATCTGTTCACTTGCACACCCTATGAAGCATACAAATAACCTACATCTTTCCCAGATCAAATGTGTTGCAGAGCACTGCATTACTGTGCAGCAAAACTACACTTAAGAGCCACAGCAGAAAAAAACCCACCTCTCTTCCACATGTAACAGTGATCTATGCATTTACAACCTCAAGGTCTTCTTATTAAAATTCCTTGTAATTAGGAACGGAACCATAGGCATGGAAAACCTCCAGCTGGGATGAAACATGAGAGCCTTCTGCTAGGCAGCAAGGGCTGTGGCAGGCTCATTGCACTGGGCACCCTTCTCCTCATTATTCCATCCATGCGCAGCTCAGGTTTCTGCTCAGCCCTCCACAGGGACAGTGATGGGGACTGTATCTGCAAATGCACCACATGGAAATTGCAGATCAATGCAAGAAGGTTTAGTTCTTGCCCAGTCATTTTTCCATATGCAGCAAAACATACCTGCATGCATGAGTCTGTGTTCATGAACCTGTAGTGTAACTCAGAACAGAAACATCTGTAAATCACACTGCTGAACTGCACTTCCCCAAGATGCCAGGGAATGGATGATGTGGAAACAGGCACTGGAGATGGGCTGCAGCCCATGGAGAGGTGCTGAAGAAAGGCCAAGCATGGCCAGGCCCTGGGGAAGGTACACACACATATTCTGCATCCCCCATATGATTGTTTGCCTCCTCCCTTGCTCTCCTGCCCTTGGAGACACAGGAGAAATGTTATTCCCAGTACCATCACATCACAGGGCAATCAGCAGGAGATGCAGGAGCTCCCATGCCCTGCCTCAGTTCATTTTACCAAAGGCACTGGCCACATGCTCCTCCCTCTCTTGACTTTCCAGGGAGTATTTTTACTCCTTGTGATTTGCAGTGTCTTCTAGGACCTGCCAGGACTGCCAAAATTCTTCTCTAAGCACCTGGTAAATGTTTCTGCTCTGCATCCATGAGAATGCCAAAGCTTGCCTTGGGTCATCACCGTAATATCAGAGGAGAGCTTCCTCTTCTGAGCTGAACAGCGACTGAAAGGACATTTACACCCAAAACTATTTGCCCATCATGGCTTCCAATCAGTCTAATAAAATTATAGTTTTCAGGAAACTGAAATGTTCAAAGGGATGATTAGGAATAGCTCTACCCTTGTTCCTACCTGAAAACCTCATAAAAGTTTAGTTTAACCTAAATACATTTCTGTGACAAAGAGTCATGATTCCATACTTTTAAAAGTATTTTGTTTCTTAATACTTCCTAATAATTCAATGAATCTCTAAACTCCTGGTCATCAGCTATATTATTCATTACACTGACCCCATATGGGCTTGATTGCTAAAGATGGGGCTTGCCAATTGAGCTTTCTGCCAGAAAACCACACACATCTGTAGATATGGCTAAAAAACTCCAGTTTTATATTAGGGCATTTTTATTTTAGAGGTGATACAGATTAATTTGCTAAATTATTTCAAGCAATCATGAATATTTTTGTTTATTCTTTTTCTCCCAGCTATTCCTACTCATGAAATTCACAATATAAAAGTGTATATTTTTTACAAAGAATAAATCCTTTTTTCTCTCCTAAATTGCCATTTCCAGTTGCTGAATAAAATTATGATCACTTGTGTCATACTCTGTATATTAGCACTGGCTGATCAAAGACAAACTTTGTAAGGCAAGTATCAGTGTAAACACGCACATTTAAAGAAAGTTCAGACTTTGAACTGAAGGAATAAAAATTGGAACTGCAAATTCATCTTGATATTTGGCCATATTTTGAAAGAAGACAAGGAAAAATCTACACTATAAATAATCTCTTTGCTGTGCTTGATACTGAAATCCTGTGGACTTTCATAAAAGGTGCAGAAATATCAGAGAGAAGCAAATGGAAGAAGCAAGCACCAAACTGCAGAATGGCTCATAGAGAACACTCTGTTGGAACTGTTCAGAAGTTTTTCACTGATGGAGCAAAAAGGAAACAGTGGAAAGCATGACTGAAAAATCACACATTGTTTTCAGATCGATTTGTTTCCATCCAAACTCCTTGCAATCATCCTAAGAGTACTTCTCGAAGCCTGCAAGCTCTAGAGTTACTGGAGGAATGATTAGAAAGCACATTTGATTCATAAAGAAACCAAAGAATCTCTTTGATTATCTCTGTACTCAGGCACAAGCTGGCTAGGCTACATAGTAAGTCTGTATCTGGAAACAGCTAGTTCATTGTGAAAGTTTTGTCCTGAATTTATCTAGATCTGTTATAGCAAAATATACCAAGATAACATCTCTGGCTGCAACCATGCCCCACATGTGGCGTTATCTGATAACCTGGTATTGTTGAGGTTTTTTTATTTTGAAATCATGACTGTGGTTGCTCATGGACCCAAAACTCCATAATCTTGGATTATCCTGAGGGCACTACCTGAAGATTTTCATTTTTTACACAAAGCTAAGAAAATTATTCAAATGTATTCAGGTATCTGAGAGCGCACTGAGATTGTGAGGCTCCGATTTCTGAACATTCAGAGATCTAAACATAAGATAGTGATACAAATCACTGTTTAAATGTGTATATATAGCTCTCTGCTAAACACAATAAAGAACTCCCAGCAGATAGCATTTTCATTTGTGTGTGGGTGTACTGCAGCTCTGCACTTCATTCTCTAAGCAGCACTTAGCCATATTTATCCAGTCATTTGAGTCTTGTATAACACATACAGCTTTAGATACAATGTCAACTTTGGAACACCAATACCATAATATCCTTTTTCACAAACCATGAAGTTTGCACTGCAAAAATCAAACATATCAGATGAAAGTCCTGCCACCTTTTTCAGACTTTTATGGAATTCTGTAAGATAGTTCCCATCAGGCTTTCAGCTCTGACATAGGAAATGGCTGTAAATTTGCTGTGTTTATACACACAGTGTCTGCAGTGCATCTTGGTCACCTCTGTGCAGTGCAGCAATGACTGGCCCTGCAGCTGCCTGGGGCAGGATAAAAACTGCACCCTTCATCAGATGTGGACAGTCCACAAGGTAATCCCTTTATTTCAGCTATGTGGCTGCAGAATATGATTTATCCTAGAGCCCAGTCCTGACATCATCTAAGTAAAACCACTCGTATTTCCCATATACACAACCAAAGCAACACAGATAATTCTGGTCACAACTGTAGTCCCACAATGTGCAGAGCAAGACACCCCAAGCACAGGGAGTATTTAAGGGGATTTTCCCCTATTATTCTTACTTATTGAAGAGCATGCTATATTAGTGCTTTATCTCAGATGGGGAGTGATGCTTTGAATTGAACCTCCTTGTAGTCCCTGCTGCCCCCATGTTTGCTTCGTGTAGCAGTGTCCAAGTTACACAAACTGGATTTCTTCAGAATAAAACAGAGCTGGAAGTTAACCACCAGCAGTCCATATATGGTTCTACCATCAGCAATAGGGATTCACCATATAGGACCAGTCCAGACCAGTCCAAATAAAACCATAAAAATGCATAACCAGGATGTCAGCTCTGTAGCAGCAACTGCTCTGCTCTGCAGATCTGCTTGTAATGATTTGCCCTACTGACTGATATACAAGCCTAACCTGCATGTTTTCAAGATACATAGGCATTTTGATACTGACTGCTTGCCAGGCAAATTATGACTAAGTATGTATTTCTCATCACATAAACCATCAAGACTAAATCCTTTGTGTGATGGATATTTGCTGCATCTTCTGTTCAGCATCGTGTGAGTTTCTCAGACGAAGTCCATCATTTAGGTGCTGGCTAGTGTACATGCTTATTTTCAAAGGAGCTTTTAAGCCACTGATGCTTAGAAGATTTATTAGTTTAATTATTAGTTTATTTTCTGGTTTATTACTACTCTTTGATGTTACTGGTTATTAAAAGCTTCTATAAAGGCTGTTAATTACTCATGCCATTCAGAGATCTATGGAAGTATGATTTAAGGCAGCACGTACATTGCTTGATGAAGAGGAGATCAGAAATTCTTTTTTACCCATTAAAGAGAATGTTTTCATAACGATGAAATGAATAATACGTCTACATGAGGACTGTCTGGGGGAACCCAAAGACAAAAGAAGGGAAGTGAATTTTCCAAAGGTCACTATCTGATGACTATGGAGGAATATCCGTCTGGGTAAGAACACTACAACATGCTTTGTGAATAGAGCACCCCTGTCAGAGACTGAGGTTTGGTGTGCTGAAACAGCAACACTCAATTAGCCTTCAAATGAACTTCATGTTCTTACTGTAAGGAGGCAGGGAATAGTGTCTAACCTCCATCCTCAGCAGGAGAATTCTGTTACATATTGTGAGAATTTATATCTCTTTCACAACAAAGGGAGTAGGTAATAGGGAGTGTTCCTGAGGCTCCGCAAACTTCAAAAATGCACTGTTTGTGACAAGGAGAAAGACTAAAAAGCTTATCATACCTCCAGTTACATTACTTTCTAATGCCAAATGCTGTTGTGTGAAAATCAATAGTCTGCAATGGTCATGAAAACTGGTATAAGAAGATCCAGTATCACCATAGGCAAAAATTTGGAAATGTGGATTTTCACTAGCTTCTAAACAAGATGAAAAGTAGACAGCAGCTGTAAGCATTCCGAGGTTTAAAACATTAGTTCAAAACCTGCCTATGAGTTTTGGAAAAGGTATTATATCTCAGTGGAAGAGCTGATAAAAGCTTTTTTGATGTGCTAATGAAATGCAGACTGACACTGCAAAGTTGAGAGCCAATTGTCAGGCTCTCAAATGAAAGAGGTCAAATTTTAGGAAGGTAAGTAAATGTGAAAGACTGAAAACAGTGGGAGTTACAGGCTTTCAGCAGCTCTGTAAAGCAGACTCTTAATATTTAGAAAGTGAACTGCAAACCTAGTATTAGTCCAGATGTTAAAGATAAAAAGCATTACAACGATCAGTTCATCAAATTCCAATTCCAAATCTATTCCAAAATATATGCACCTTCACAAATCCACTGCAAATACAGCAGTTTTTGGCAATAAAACAGCACCACAGAATCCAACTCTGAAAAAATAAAATCTCTCATATCCCCTAACACAGACCAAAAGAAAGACCATGATCTGAATACTACCAGATTATCAGAGACGGTGCCGCGAAAGTTGCTAACCTTTTAGAAGAAAGTTCTACTAAAAGTACACCCTATTCTTGCAATTCCATCTAACAATTCCATCTCAAAAACTGAAGATGTACGCACTGACATCTGACACAATCCCACCAGGATCACACTGAGAGCAATGCTTCCAGGTCCACTTTCATTTAGTCTGTCATAAACTGCACTTTGCAATTTCTCAGCTTAAGAACCAGCCAAACCAATTGATGAAGCACCTGGTTTGGTGTGCTGTGACTACATACTCCATGAAATGAACAACTTTGTCTTCTTTGTTTCTGAATGGACAGAAATGTAGCTTGTGTAGGATAAATAATGTACATATAGTCAATAAAAGGAAGATACAGATGTGCTTTACAGACAAGATTTCACTCAAATGCTGACAAATACGGTCATCGTAACACTGTGTCAAATTTTAGCCTTTCCTATTGCTGGTGGGTGCAACAACTGAATTCTTCAAGCTAGATGACAATGCCAGAGGCAGAAGTACTTAATTAACTTGCACTGTGTTACTCAAAAAGCTTATTGCATATTAGACACTCACCTCTGACATAATATCTGCCCTGACCTTGACCCAAAACTCTACCTTTACTATTGTACTTGGTGTCAGTGTGCTGACAGTAGATAGCAGTATACAGCACCCGTGTTTATGGGCTATTGGAATGAAGCTCTGCTTCCATTTCAGCTGACATGCTGAGAGCAGCTTTAGTAACATTTACTAAACAGTTTAGTAACTGTTTAGTAACAGCTTTAGTAACATTCTATTACTAATTTCAGCCTTTTCTTTTTTATAAAATATAATCTGTTGTCTAAGGGACTTCCATTTGGTAGATCAATGTAAAATCCTAATACACATACCTTGCAAAATTGCCAAAAGCTACTGAAACACATCAGACTTGGAATTTCTACACTGGTTACCCGCTATGCAATGAGTGGCTATTCAGGATGCTTCCTGGGAAGCTGTACCATGCTTGCTGCTGGGCTCTGGAGGAGAGGCTGCCATCTCCTCCACCCCTGACTCACACAGTCTCTACCATTTACCCTCACTGGAAAAGAGAGAAATCAGATTCTCACAGAAGTCTCACTTAGTGACATCTTCAGATAAAACAGCCAGAGCCCAGCTCACAAGTCAAAGTCTTTGAGTGGAGCTTGGGTGGGTGTCTTGGGCACATGGTCAACAGGGTTGTAAGGAACCTCTGGTTGTGAGAGATAAGCACATTTCAGAAACTGTGTGAAGCTTTAGAGATCAGGTACATGGACGTGTGCCTCCTTTAATCCACCCTTTCTCCAATAACCCTTGGAGGATGAGATCCCACAGACTGATCACCAAGCAGTCATCCTCATGCATGAAGGTCTCACCATCCCAAATGCCCTAAGCTATTACTGCCATTACAGCCTCCTGGGGCTGCTTGTGCACAAAGAGGGGTTTCCACCTCAAGGAGGTGAAATTACATTCAAGGTGGGTTGAAGTCAGAAATATTCCTGTTTCTGGACACAGACCAAAATGTGATAGGTTAAACTGGACCATCATAGAATGGTTTGGGTTGGAAGGTACCTTAAATATCATCCAGTTCCAACCCCCCTGCCACGGGCAGGGTCACCTTCCACTAGACCAGGTTGCTCAAAGCCCCGTCCAACCTGGCCTTGGACACTGCCATGGATGGGGCATCCACAGCTTCTCTGGGCAACCTGTGCCAGGGCCTCACCACCCTGTAAAGAGCAGTAACAAACTTCTTCCTAATACCTAGTCTAAATCTACTCTCAGTTGAAAGCCATTCTCCCTTATCTTGTCACTACGTGCCCTCATCCAAAGCCCTTCTCCAGCTTTGCTATAGGCCCCCTTCAGGTACTGGAATGCTGCTATAAGGTCTCTCTGGAGCCTTCTCTTTTCTGGGCTAAACAACCCTAACAAAGTCCTCAAAGAAATGGCATCTGCTGAACAGGAGCTTATAAATTTCTGGCTGAATTAGGTTTCTATGGGAAAACCTGTATTCTAAGAATATGATTATTCTAAGCCTGCTTTTTTGTTGTGTGTGTGGGAAAAAATATCTAAATATAAATACATTTCTTTAATGGGTCTTACAACTGCGTCTTGGGTTCAGCAGTAGCAGTCATTTTTTCTCCTCCTTAGTAGCTGGTGCAGTGCTGTGTTTTTGACTTTCAGCCTCAGAACAGTGCTGATAACACCGATGTTTTCAGTTGCTGCTCAGTAATGTTTACTCTGACTAAGGACTTTCTGAGTCTCATGCTCTGCCAGGGAGGAGAAGCTGGGAGGAAGCAGAGACAGGACACCTGACCCAAACTGACCAAAGAGGTATTCCATATCACAGCACATCATGCC
>JAOEHY010007931.1:0-42685 GCA_025447955.1 Psilopsiagon aurifrons
ATTTCCGCCCCCCCCCCCCCCAATAATACATATTTATTCTTGTGTTTGTCAGGTTAAAAATTGCATGTGGTTAACCAGTTGTGCAATTTATACTTTCCTTACAGAACTAAGAATGTTATAAATTATGTCTCCCAGATATCCTATAAAAGACAAAGATCTGGTTTTTGAATTGAGTAATAGCTGTAAGATCTTCTGGTACTTCCTCACCAAAGCAGTAAGCTACAACAGTAAGCTACAACATGTTTGATACTACTAGAACGCCATTTCAGCAGGGTTTGAGGCAGACTATCAGAGTTGAGGAAGGATTCATTTCTGGCTGTTGGTTAGCAGCAAGCATGGTTGTACACCTAACAGAAGGGCAGCCAGCCTGCACATGCATGCAGGAGAAGGTGTGTCCACATCCTCTCACCATACAGCATCATGTCCCACCAAGACTCCTATCCTCATGTTTTCACTTATCTCTCCACCTTTTTCCCACATTATACATTTGGGTTCTCCCTTATGCCCTTACCTCACCTTCTAATACAGACTTTACCTCACCAAAATCACCCTCACCCTGCCCTCACCCATTCCCACTGTCTCAGGAGGAGGTGCGTGTCTCAGAACTCAGTGGGTTTCTGCAGCCAAGTGGGGTGAGTACCTGTACATGGGACAGCCACTTCGCATGCAAACAGTCCAGGGAGATGCCTCCAACTGGGTTGTGAGGTGGTAATTATCCCCTGGGTCACCTCAGCTCTTGCACTTTAGAAAAGGCGGTAGCTGCTCACAACCTATCCTCCTTTGAAGTGGCACACAAAGCACCAATGTACAGTTCAGCAGCATCTGAACTAAGTAATTGCTATTTACTTACACTAATAAATGCCCAAGGACTTTTGTGTCAACCTCTGCTTTCAAGTCAATCCCACAAAATATTGCAATACTTTTTCATGACGAAGACTTTAAAAGAGCAGAACACAGACAGGACTTTGGGTTAAGATGCATCAGGTTTCCCTAGGGGACTGCCCATTTTTGTCTGGGCTTTTCTTTTAAAGCTTTTCTCCTGATGTGCTCCAGATTCTCTGAGGGGGTGTCAAAGTGATTTGGTCATTCAGAGAGAACTCCATTTCTCCTTTTCTTTTTCTCACTTTTTTTTGCCCCTAAAGGAGACAGAAGTTTTTGGCGGGGGGGTTGGGAAGGGAGGGCTGCCTCTGCATTACAGTGCTGGTGTGTGGCTGTCCCTCCTCTCCATGGCATGAAGATGTTCCCCAACACAGAACACTTTTAAGATTGGAAGAAATACTTTACTGAATTGATAGTAAAGTAAGAGTGGTGAGGCACTGGAATAGGCTGCCCAAAGAAGTTCTGAATGCTCTACCCCTGTCAGTGTTCAAGACCAAGTTGGACAGTGCCTTCAGGAACCTGATCTAGTGTGAGGTGTCCCTGCCCATGGCAGGGGGGTTGGAACTAGATTCTAAGGTCCCTGTCCAACCCAAACCATTCTATGATTCTAAGATCTGGCTGGACAGGGTGCTGGAACATCAGGACTAGGTAATGCTTTGTCAAGATGGATTGAACCAGAAGATCCCTGAGATGCCTTCCAACCTTGTATTCCACAATTCTGTGATGGGTAATCCATTGCACACATGGCATGCATGAACAGGTACTAATGCTGGGGTGTCACATGCACATATGTACATGTTTTTCAATTACCAAACTACAGCTTCTTTTGTCAATTAAATCTATAGAATTAGCTGTCTTATTAGTGCTGACTACTACACACCAGCATCAATCCTTGCATCACTTTGAAACCAAAGAAGAGAAGCTGCATGGAGACCTCAGCCTTCCAGTATCTGAAGGGGGCCTATAAGGATGGTGGAGGGGGACTCTTCATTAGCAACTGTAGTGATAGGACAAGGGGTAATGGGTTCAAACTTAAACAGAGAAAGTTCAGGTTAGGTGTAAGGAGGAAGTTCTTTACTGTGAGGTTGTGAGCCACTGGAATGGGTTGCCTAAGAAAGTGTGAATGCTCCATCTCTGGCAGTGCTCATGGCCGGGTTGGACAGAGCCTTGGGTGACATGGTTTAGTGTGAGGTGTCCCTGCCCATGGCAGGGGGGTTGGAACTAGATGATCTTAAGGTCCTTTCCAACCCAAACCATTCTGTGATCCTCTGATATGAAAGGTGTGATGAACTTCTAGTAGGATCTAAAAAGTGTCCCATGTTTTTTTCATAGCTGAATGGAAAATGAAACTGAATTTAAAAAAAAAAAAAAAGAACACAGATTTGTGACTTCCTGCACCTACTGGTTAAATAACCATGAGTCCTGTATGGGATGCCTTAAGAGATGAAAACTGGAACACAACTGAAAAATAGCAGGTCCTAAAATAAAAGGTTTTAATTCCCCCCAAAATGTTCAGCATCTGGGGGAGAATGGCAAGGCTGGTTGGAAGCAGAAATTGCTTTACTGGAGATGGAATTACTGTTAAAACAGAATAATCATTGCTGAAAGATTTCATATTGAGCCTCCAGATGATTCCAAGTCAAAACCAGATGAAATGCATAGAGATTGCAGAACACTTACATTCCTTGGTGTTAGGAGGCGCCAGCAAGCACGAGTAGCAAACCATCCCGTATATGTTGCGAGGTCTGTTTTCCAGCATGTAGTAACTGAAATGGAGGGCAAGATGAGGCAAACCAGTGTAAATTAATATGCTACAACAGAGCACGGTTCATCAGCAACCAATTACACTGAGATAAAATCATTCTAAAAAAGCTTTTACAGGCAATTTCATGCAAAGAGGTCTTTTTTTTTGTTTGTTTTATGCTGCCTGAATAGAGACAGTGTTTCTCTTCTTCCTTTCCTCCTAAAACACAATTAATCAACCATCAAGCCTACATGACAAGAAGCAGTATCATTGCCTAAACCAACATTATACTCCCTGCTGAGTTCAAGCTGCAGTTTATAGCATGCCCCAAAATAAGATTTTTTCAAAACAAGGGAATACTATTTTTTGAAGTAGTAATCTTTCAGGCAAGACCACCAGTTGGATGTGGTTGGCTAATTTTCTTCACAATCACCATGAGAATAATTACCTTAATGCTAGAACCAAATCTGAGCCAAATCTGAATAAAAAATGCAGCAAAACCCACCACACTTGCGGGGAAAGACAAATTAGGTTTTACAGCTTTGGGGTTTATTTCAATTCCTTGCTCTATAGTTTATAAGTTAGTTCCTGATAGTGGAATTAAAGATTGAAGGAAAGGTTTTCATGATTTGAACTTTTGGGCTGCTAATAAAGTTAGTGTTGAAATAAGGTAATTGCTTATGTAAGAATTGGATCCATGTGAAAGCTAATGAGTAAATTACATGAAAATCACACATGGATGATGTTATGGATATGTCTTTACAAATCACTTGTAAATCAATACAAATTTTAATGAAGAAAATGAATAAATTCATAATCTATTTATGCAGACAAGTACTCAACATGATAAACACTTTACACAATGGGGAATCTGTTTTCTGCTCTTACATACTTGTCCCTGCATGTGCAGGATGTTTTTTCTGGAAAACGTACGCATTGTTAGGAAATTACTTCTGAAACTGTCCATCAGAACCAGTTTGTCATTAATGAATGCCCCAGCCTACAAATAAGGGATAAAGGTCCAGGTAAAGGACTACACAGAGATGCAAGAGGGGAACAGTGGCTGGAGGTATCTCAGAGAGCCCGTAAACTGAGCGTGGTTCCTCCTTTATTTCTCACTGGTTTTAAAAGACTCAAAGATTCACCTTTATTCTTCCTTTCAAATGTCTCTTGTGCCCCATCTGCCAATCTACCCTTCTCTCAGGAGTGAAACTTCATCTTTCCTTTCTCATGGGGGCCTGTGTAACGTTCAATGGTGAAGCAGTTAATAAATAAGCAGGAAATGTCTGCCAAACCACAAAAAAGGAAAAAAAGATGGCAGGCCAAAGATACTTGTAAATCTGTAAAGAAAAATACAGGACAGAGAGGATCCACAGTCTAACGGCCACAGTGGTTTGGGAAAGACAAACAACCCTTCCAACAGTTAATTAAATCAAGCTGGCGGAATATTCCTCAGTTTTTGCCACAATGAAGAATGATGGAGGACGCGTAAAGAAAACTGAAGAAGATGCTCATGGCAAGCAAGCAACTGTTCACTCACGTGAGAAGGAAGCTCTGCAGCTGCAAATATTAATGATTCGCCCCTATGAAGGACCAACAACATATTTGTGTTTCTGGCTACTTTGCACTGCACCAAATACTAAAGTCAGTGTTGGAAATATCCGATCTCTTTGCATCACTAACTACAGAGAAGAAGTGACACAGTAATGAAATAATGCATTTTCATGGTGCTACTCTTCCACCTCTTTCTTGAAAAGGGGAAGCATCAGTAGTGGAGGCATCTCTGAATACATTTTAAAAGAAAATTATCCCTTTGCAATTCCAGAGACTTGCTCCAAGATGAAAATATGTGCTGGGACAACATGAGGGGTATGTATCATGTACATTTGGCCTGTTCTTACTCCTCTGTGGATTTCCACTTAGGGCTGCTACCGAAGACAGGTGGCTAGTCTAGAGGGACCCTTGCTCTGACCTGCTGTATCTGCTTCTAGTTGATTGTGATCTCAGTCATACTCCAAGAATGCCTAATGGATCATCCTGTTGAGAGAAATGGTCTGAATTGCATCTAATTTCCGCATTACTGACCCGTCCTATTTATCATGATGGAAGAGCTTCTGGGCAGGGGCAGAGGATGAAGCACTGCCCCAGGGGGTTAGGTACTCTAGGTACCTCCAGCATTAACTGGCAGCTGAACTTTGGTTTTGAGGATCATAGCTTTGGACCTAAACCTTTAAATTCTTCCCTGGCTACAGTCTCGCATCCTTCTTGTGAGCATGACAAATAGTGTCATTTCTACATCATATGAAAGGGAACCGGTACACTGAGAAGCAGTGGATGATCCGTGCTCTTGTACCAAAGGTCTCCTTCCCTTAAACAAGTAAGTAACAGTGAAAAAATAGAAGGAAGAATATATAATTATCCAGCACCTATTTTAAGGCAAATGACAGAGAAAGGCACTTTTAGCCACTGGGAAAAGGCTGCCAGTTCAGTGGTGTTTCATCCAAAAACTTCAGGTCAGAATGTCTTTGCTCATCTTTTCCTCAGGCTGCTTTACTGAGCTGGTGAAAAATTGCAAGGGGATGAGATGCCCCTAAATAGAGATTTCAGCATGTGGACTGTTACCTTGGGAAGGTCAGCACTGCCTTATGGAATCACTGCCCTCTGCAAATGGAAACCTTATTTTTTCCCTCCCATTGACTCAGGGGCTCTTTGAGGTTTAGTTGCCCAGGGAAGGGAGCACTCTGCCACTCACCAAGGCATGTGACGGTCCCTGTGCCACTGGGGCAATGAGGAAGGGTCGGTGGGCAGTCAGCACTACTTGACAGCTCTCTGCCCTGACACTGGATTTCCCTCACCATCACACAGGAGCAATCTCTGGGGTCTTTAAGCTGCACAGGGAGCTGAGGCAGCTCCAGGCCTTGTCACATTGAGTTTATCCTGAGAATTTCATGTCTTCATGGCCAGAGTAAGAGGGTGTTTCTCTTTAACTGCTGGCTTTGCCAAACCATCCCAGGACCTGAGAGTCACACAGAGAGCGGCAGGCAGCCAGACTCAGGCAGGCCAGTTTCTGCTACAGGTTACACCTGTGCAAACACGATGTTTTGAGATTACTCCCCAAGTGCCAGCTGTGCAAGCTGATTATTTTCAGCGAGCACCCTGCTCCCACCTGGGTGACCCCTTTAGTCCTGACAGAAATTGCAAAACAGCGACTGTGGCCACTATTTAACTTTCTTGCTGTTTATGATGTATGAGGGGAAGTCAAGACGGAGCTCTTTTCAAAGCCCATCATCAGTCTGTTTGGCTGGCAGCTAGACAAGTCCTTCGTTTTTATTTGTAAACTGTGAAAATTTCACACAGGCTCACTGATACAATAAACCTGGAAGCCTGCAGGGCCTCTTTAACAGGGTTTCCTGCCCTTCAAGTAGTGAGGGTTATTCAGCATCTGCAAACTGCACAAAAGCCAAACGTCAGTAGGAACTACTCTCTAAACCGTGGAGGCACACTGGCAGAAACTGGGAAGGTATGTCAGGTGAGGTTGTGTTTGAGAGTATTTACTCACCCTCAACAAAAAAAAGTGTTGAGAAGTCAAACGTATGCTTTGGTTTGTGGGCTTTCAAAGGCAATATAGTCCAGAATACATTATTAACATATTCAGTGTAGAAATCACTTTCTCACCATTGCCATCAGAATTATACTGAGCTTGAGACCATCAAAAAGATGGACTTAATAAAAAACCATCTATTTTAAGCCTCTTCAAACTTCCCTGGAATTTGTTTTCATTCTGAACAACAGCACACACACCACATTAGCAGCTGTTAAGACCACTTTCTATTGGTTAGAAAAGACCCTGAGAAACTAAATGCCTAGGTAAATCTCACCTAGTAGCTCTGTTGGCTAATGCTGTCAACTACTGACAAATCTGCCAGTTGGTCACATCTGGAGAAGAGATATTTTATGTTCCGAAACATACCATAGTGCTAACATGGACCATATGGGGCATCCAAGGCATCTTCATGGAGGTTGTTCATAGGATGCAAGACTTATGAGGTGGCCACCTGAAACCACATCTGGAAGCCAAGCTGGATTTCTGACAGTGTCTAAAATGGCACTGCACACCAGTGCTAGGGTACATGAGCTGTTCCCTTTCCACTTCTGGAGAGAAGTTTCAATTTTTCTTGTTGTTTCTAGCTGTTTTTTCAGTGAGATTTCAGTGAGGTTATGGGTATCTTCTGATCTACTGAATTCACTGATGCTTTTGGAACATTTAGGTGTCTTTCTTTATAGAGACTGAAAAGCACAATTCACCAGTATTGTACCTACAGTCAGCTAGGACATGAAGAAAGGCTGTCAGGGATTTTGACATCAGAAACGTATTTTACAGTGCTTTGTGTGGAGCAAAGGTCCACGGTGAAGTCCTTACCCTGGAAGACAAGGACCGCACTCAGCATCGTTCTCCTGATCACCAGGTGTCAAGACTGTGGCTCTGAAAAACCCTTCGCAGTCTTTGTGACGCCTGCATATCTGGTAGCCTCCTCTGGAGAACTTCTCTGAAGGGCAGGGGATGCAGCCATAGTCCTCATCTTTGGTGCCGTATCCACATGTCTGCAACAACACAAATTCACTGACAGGCAGGCTTGTGCTGCACACCTGCTTCTAACAAAAGGAAACGTTCGTAGCCTGGCCTGTAGGCTTTGTGGCACAACGTCAAGGGAAAGAAGTCTGTCATTTGGTACCTTAGTGTCTGTGCTAAAAAGGCCATGGAAGGATATAAGCATGCAGCAAGCTGTGTGCTGGAGAGGAAAACAGGGAACCAGAGTATCATAGTCCTTGAAGGCATCCCCCCATAGCTATTTATACCATATTCCAGTGAGCCATGGAAGTGAATTTCAGCTGCTGCTCAGATAGAAAGTGAACTAGAAATTGAAGAGCAGAGGAGATTACAGGGGAAGCATGGCTACAGCAGGGATATCAGCAGTCTTGCTTTCATGCTAGGAGAGCCCAGAGGGAACAGCATAAAAGGCAATGATCAGATGAGATTTCGTAACCTCTGAACTCACATGTCCCAGCTGAACATTACGTTCAGATTAAACAAAACTAAAACCAACTGGTTATTATTCAAACGTACTTGTTCAGGACTACCAACTGTGTGAAATTCTTACAATAGGACGTTTATCCCATTAAAACCAAACAGGACTTCAGTAATTTTTTTTTTAATGAGCAACAATTACCTGCTGTAAACCAAATGGTTACTTAAGAACTGTAATTTAAAAGGTTGCAGAAGCATCCAAGTTCCTCTAGTGCCAAAATATCTTAGCAGGAGAGCAAAATTAAATCCTTGGTGTGGGGGGACAGCAAGCACAGCAGACTGACCTATTCATCACACCGTGCCAGAACAGAGAATCAGATTGTAAATAACTATTGAGATGAGAATGGACTAAAAGAGGCTGTGTGTGAAACTTTTACCTTACAACTTTTACAATATTGCTTTTGACAGGCTGCTCCTTGGATGAGGCATGCAAGGTGCCCAGCTCCCATGACATGCTTGCAGGGGTAATGCTTAAGCATCTCTGTCCATACCTATTTTCTCTCCTATCCATATATTACCACCATGTAACAAAGCATTTTTTTTTTACATTTGGCGCTGGATATGTGTTCCCCTACTAGCACAAGAAGCTGAAATTACCATGTAAGGCTCTTCTCCTGGCTCACACTTGGGGCAGTCATGGCACATGCCAGTGGTCTGGTTGTAGTATTCGTTCTCACCGCAGTTGGAGTATTCAGCGCTGGCAGAGTACACCAGGGAGACCTGTCATCAGAGAGCATCCCAGAGCACCATCACTTCCACTGGTCACTTCCACTGCCTTTGCCTCCCAAGCTTTGTTCCCCCCTCCCTTGCCCTGCTGCTGTGGCTCAGAAGGCAACAGTTCCAGCATTGCAGTGTGAAGCACCCCTAAAGCTCAGAAACAGAGGTGGTGGCACTATGTGTGATAGAGGCAGATACAGTTTTCAGTAACCTGGTCCTTCTAAGAGTTTCTCAGAGCACTGGCGTTCATGCTTGTTTGCAAAACCACTCCTCAAAATACTGAAGGCCATGATTCCTGACCCATTAATTCTCACACTCTTCTGCACAGCAAATGCCTGAGTTTACACCCTCACCCTTCCCAGCTCTAACGAGCCTTCACAAATGTGATGGCAAGGGACAATTGTAATGAGATAATGTGCTGCCTTGGGCCACAACTATGATAGGGCTGAGCTTCATGTGACACCCAGGCTCATCAGCTCTTCCACTGCCTTCTGTTTCTGCTCCGTTCTGAGTCCTTCTCCTTCCCCTCCTCCCCTGCAGCCTCAGTTTAAGCAGCACATGCCCAGGTGTTTTATTCAGTGGAAACCAATCACTGCATCAAGATTCAGTTCCTAAGTTGTCTGTGGCTGTGCCATGACTATTCACAGATGTTTGCAAAGACCCAAGCAGTTATCTTTGCACACTGGGGAGATGTGTACACACACAAATACCTACCACCAGAAAAGGGAACACGTGAGTCCATTTACGTTCACCAAGGTGAGCCATACTCTCTTGATACTTTACCTGAAAAGATAGAATTGGTGATTATTTATGAACATGGGTAAATATTTGTGTGTGTTGCCAAATTAAGACCAGAAGGGCTCATAAGCAGAGCAAAGGTTACATGGCAGTGGTGCCCAGAGGTCTAAACAAAGAGAGGGGGAGATGTGCACGTGCACTCATTCACAGAGGCAAGCTACAGACCCTTACTGCGCATCTGTTTCCCCTCTTTGAGAGGACTGATGGCATGAGGGAGTCTGGTCTTGCACCAGTTATAAAAGTCTGTGAAAGATGAGGAACCAGCTCTGAGCTCTGGCACTTCTTGGCTCACTGGGAAATCCTCCCACAGAAGAGCTGAGTGCTGTGTCTCGACTGCTAAATGAAAGAGGGCTGGGCATCAGTAGCCTGGCTTGTGTCCACACCGCTTGGTGCTTAACCCCACTAGACTGGATTCGTCTGGAAAGATGTAGGTGAAGAAGCCAAAAGCAGAGCCAGGGAGTGAACCAACGGCAAGCAGCATAGGCAGTTGGCACGCCAGGCTATACCTTCCTTGCCGGCTCCTACAGATCCACCAAGAAAGCCCACAGCTGCCGTTTTCTGTAGGAAGCAAAGGCTGCTTTTTGTTCTTGATAAGCAAACTGCAGATTTAAGAGCTTAGACCCCAGGAAGAATCCAAATTTAATATTTGAAATGCTATTAAAATAGTTAGGGAAAAGAGAGGCTGCAATCTCTGTTATAAACGCATGTGCTAATTTGTTTCACTTATTCAAAAGAATTATTTTGACTAAGAACTAATGTTGCATATTCATGTACTGTATTTCTTTCTAAGGGGAAAAAAGAGACAGGAAAAGGAGGCACAAATTGTTTCGTTAGCATGATACAACATATTTAATGGTACTGTTACAGCGCATAATATGCCCTAGGGATTTTACTGCTTCAAATAGCAAATGTTTGAGATACAGTTGCAACACTTTGGTCCTGGCAGATGTAAACTCCTCTTTAAATTTTCCAGGTCTCAGATACTGCAAGGCTTTTAGTCTCCCAGAAGAGTACAATTACAGCTTTGTGCCACGTTTGAGGATACAACCTACATGAGAGCAGCACTCTAACATTTGCTATAGCTGCTAATATTTGCATTTTTAAACACAAAGTAGATTAAGCAAAGATTATATCACTCCAGCATCAAGCTATGAACTTGCTTTATATGTTCCTTCCAGCAACTGGGCTAGCTGAGACAGGTAGCTGGGTGGGTGGGTGGACGGACAACCTGAATTATATTAATTTCTGCAGGAAATTAAAGTTTGAAACCTAGAAACAAAAGAGAATCAGAGATAAATTGTCCTAAAAATAGAGGTAAGAGATGGAAAATAGTAATGCAATTGTATAAACTGTCAAACATGTAAGTTGGACAAAGGCTTTGTCTGTGACAGTGCAGTCGCTTGGAGAAGTTCCAAAGATACAGTCTTAATGCATATGTCTGTTAAACTGAACCCTAATTATAAAAGATCTTGTTAGACCTTGAATATGAATATAATTATGTCCATGGCCCCACTGATACTGCAAATTTTTTTTTTGTTTTTCAATTATAAATCAGATCTGAGGCTGCTCAGGACCAAGAATTTCACCAGTAAAGCTTGAATCTAAAACTTTACAGTGAGAATGTGTCTTATGGTAAAAACATGCTTCAGTTGCTTTCAAGCCATGCAGATGTTTGCTGTTTGAGGTACTTGTATGCAATCATAGCCAGATTTGAAAAATGGAAATGAAGAATTGTAGTCCATTAATGTACAATAAAATCTTCTCCAGCCATTTGGCATTTGGCATTTATTTACATAAAATGTTGAAAGTGTCAAGTTATACATATATACATAAAATATTTTTCCATCTGAATATAAATATGCATGTGGGGGTATATTTTATATGTAAACATACGCTTTTTTCCCCCTGCATTTCATCATTATACACAGTATAAGTCAAGCCTATGGGAAATACTTTTTAACTGGAAAAAGCCTGTTCAAAATGCTGAATATGGCCAGATTACAACTCTAGGGGAGACTTTTTCCCCAAATTGGAGTACCAAAAAGTTAAATGTAATTATTCATCCCCCTAAATAAGTACAGTGCCAGAAACTGGTGGTGCTATTTTCTGTATTTTTCTTTTTCCTTCTGCTTTTTTTTAGCTCCCCTGCTTTGGAGTTAAAAAACTAAAAAGCACTAATTTCATAACACAAGAGTGGAGAAGGCAGATGCAGGAGGTTTCTGGCAGTAGGGCTGTAGTTACCTCCTTAGCAGGGGTGATATCTGAAGCCATATACCAAGATATGCTAGGCAGATCTTGGGCTTGCTGTCTGTTTTCAGGCATGTTAATTTATGCCTGTGCTATATTATCTGTCAGGCATTAATCCCATCCACACAACAAGGGACCTTCTAGTGCTAAGATCACTTTTGTCTTTAGCTGACATTGGTGAAGACACGGAAAGCTTGGACAGCCAGGCAGCATCTGCCAAGAAGCATGAAAAAGAGTGACCAGTTTTTATGGCTCCTAATTATTAAAAGCAATTAGTTCTTAATGAATTAACAGATGCTGCACTTTTCCTTTGTATTCTGCCATGCTCTGACTAAAGAAAATGACTCTCCCTTGGATGGCATGCAATGGTAAGCAGGAAGCAGCTGGAAGTGTGGTTTTGCTGGGACCACGGATCACTCTTAAGCAATTTGGGATCTCTGGCAGCTCATCTACAGATCCTGATGTGTGTTTTTGTTTAGGCTGTGTGGGTGTCTCCGGAGAGGAGGTGCAAAACACAGACCTACATCTTTGTGGATCAGGTGTGCAACAAGCAGCAAGCCTCATCATGACTAGAGGGGCTTGCTAATTACAGCCATATTTGCCTTTTGGGCATATTTGCTAATAGCTGTTAAAAATATACACATAAGCTGACAGGAAAAGGAAGACTATTTTCCCAGTGGTGACTGCAGCAAGAAATGCTAGAGCGTCCTTGTCTCAGTTTCAACCCTGTAGACTGAGAGGGACAAATTTGTCCTGGAGGAATAGGAAAAGAGATGCCTGAGACCCTGTTTCTCAAATATTGCTCCTCCCAGACGAAAGTCCCTTCTAGATAGTGTTTGTGGTTTCTTACCAAGAACTGGCAGATATAAATAAATAATTAAATCACTGAGCAGAAAATGCTTAGTTCATGCTGTCTAGAAGAGAAAAAACATAATTCATGGTAGTCAGCCTTTGGATTTTATAATTTTCTAAGATTATAAGGTAGTGCTGCCATGATATTTACAGTATCCATGAATAAATGGAGTAAATATTGGAAATATGCAAACAATGAGGTTACCATAGCTGGTGGTCTAAGCTAAAGCTCATGACTTTCAATGGCCTACCTTGGGTGTTATTTTAATTCTGTGGCTTCAGCAATTTACCTAGTGCAAAACATAATTTCCTATCATAGACTTTTTTGGTTTTTAAAAATAAGTTTGAAAAAAGATGAAAACAAACACATGGATTGAAGCACAAAAATACGTGTTCCTTGATGTTGTAGAGAGGTAGGGTTTTTTGGTGTCTCTACGTTCCTTTAGTTTCATCACTGACGTAGATATGCTTCAAGGACGTAAAACCTGACTTTGCAAGAGGGAAAGGTACAACTTCTGTCTAAGACAGCTTCACCATCTGATGTTTCTATATCATAGAATCACAGAATAGTCTGGATTGGAAAGAACCTTCAAAGGTCATCTAGTCCAGCCCCCCTGCAGTGAGCAGGGACATCTTCAACTAGACCAGGTTGCTCAGTACCACATCCAGCCTGGTCTTGAACACTCCAAGGGATGGAGCATCTACCACTTCCCTGGGCAACCTGTTCTGGAGTTTCACCATAGAATCATAGAATAGATAGGGTTGGAAAGGACCTTAAGATCATCTAGTTCCAACTGCCCCCATTGTAAAAAAACTTCTTCCTTATATCCAGTTTAAATCTCCCCTCTTTTAGTTTAAAACCACTACCCTTGTCCTATCACTACAGGCCCAACTAAAAGGTCTCTACCCATTGTTCTTATAGGCACCTCTCAAGTACTGAAAGCCCCCAATAAGGTCTTCCTGGATCCAAGATCTCCACCACTAAAACTGGCAGAATGCAAGACAAGCGCTTTCACATAAATAAGTGTGGGCAGGTCATATGTACTTCACAGGTGCCACTAACAAACCCAGTGCTTGCCCCAAGTTCCCAGGTTTAGGAGAAGAACATCATGAACCACCCTCTCCACAGATTATCACAGATATCTGCATGGTCTCAGCAGAAAATGTTGATATGCTCCTGATGCTGCTAAATCCTTCTTAACTAAGACAAGCATATAATCCTCATTGCAGAATCTCATGAGTTTCAGAGTTTGACAACAGAGCTCAATCTGGCTCTGGTTTTGTGAAAAAAAAAAAAAAAAAAAAAAAAAGATGCGGTTTGAGTTTTAGTGTCAGGAGGAAAGAGGGCTCTCTGAGCCCATCACTGTGTGACAATGGTGGCAAGGGAGAGCTTAAACTTAGAGAAGTATAAGCAAATGGAAACAGAGATGATGAAGAAAACTATTTTGTAGCCTTGGTTACAGTTTTTATTGTTGTGAAAAAGTATTGCACAGAACAATATTACATTTGTAGAACACGAACTATGCTGTTTCTCGTATCTGTTTTTTATCACTTTGACCTTGCAAGTACTTTAAGAATTACCACAGAGAGAGACATAAAAAGTGTTAAAATGATAGCACTCCGTTCTTCCTTTTACCTGGAACATCAAACAGAAGTGAGAACAGCTCAAGCGACACATAAAACTTGAATTGCCCCTGTGATCTGGCAATCCATCAGAAAAGTAATTCATTGCTTGGGCACAGAAACAAGATTTCTTTTCAGTGGGAGTTGCACTGACAAGAGCAGACATCAGAGATTCTTTAATTTGTTAATGGGGGCACTGTATGCTGAGACATGGGGCAATCAAGCCTAATGTAGAGCTATCCATCTCTTACAGACCCGCTTATCTGGAAAGTACATCTGGACATCCATATTTGAACCTGTTTTCTCACTTTACATAAAGATGTCTGATGGCTGTCATGTAGACGGGCCATCAACTTTCTGAAGAAGATTTCAGGGAAAGAAGAAGAGGCCACAGTAGAGAAGCAAAGCAAAAGCAAGAAAGAAGGAAAGATACTTTCTAACACACTTTGCGTGGCTGGTGTGTATTTCTGCGTAAGTGAGGGCACTAAGGAGGTGCAAGGGCCAAGGGGACCCTGGGGTCTCCCTGTACCCACAGCCAGCTGTGGTGCAGGTCTACAGCTGACCCAGTGGCCCACCAACCCCTTGTTACTGGTATGTCCCCAGTTTGGCCTCGCTATATGCTGATGTTGGTCTTATCTGTTAGCAGTATCCGAAACCCAGTGCTGCCAGGCCAGGGCTGCTGGAGGAGCATGGTGGTCTCCACTGCACTCAAAGGCCTCCCAGGGCACATAGCTCACAGACAAACCTCCCTTCCTGCTGCCCAAGTGCCTGGGGAGGTATGAAGGGAGTGAGCATGGGTTGCCTTTTTTTTGCGGGAAAATGGTAATTTGTTGATCCCGAAACCTTCTGTTGCCACACATCCACTTCAGTGATGTTCCCAGTTCCCACTAGAAAGGCTGGTAACTTGGTGGGGAAGTGATGCAGAAGGGAAAAGGCAGTCATGACCTCCTGCCATGGAGGCTCCTGTGGTTGGTGCTGCTTTATACAAAGAAGATACTCATTAGGGCAAAAATGTGAGCAGGGACTTGTACCTCCCCCAGTCAAAAGGCTGCCCTGACTCTTAGGCTAAGTCATGTGATATCTTTTGTTTTCTATAATTAAAAAAAATAAATAAAAGAAAATCTGGGATTTATTCTGACTCACAATTTAAAAAAAAGAAAAATCAGAAACCTCATATTTGTAACGGAGAAAAAAGTGTTGATTGTTTGTCCGGTCCCCGTAAGGATTTTCCTCAGTGGGAGAGGCTTGCTTTCCCTCTCTCCGTAAATAAATCTTCTTCTAAGGTGATTTACATGAAAACTTCCCAGTTATTTTCAGCTCCTCCTAATGTCTGTTGGGAAGTGCTACAGCTGAAGTGTTATTCCTTCTGGTTTGCTTGCTTACTTGTTTGTTTTAGGAGGGCTTGGGCTTTCCTTTAAGAAGCACTGGCACTGATGGTGGGAGCAGTGTGCTGGAGGCTCGTCAGGGTTGTGCCCCATTCCCCCCCTGAGAGCTCCTGCTCCTTTGCCCAGGTGAGCTTGCCCCACTGCCAGCTTGCAGCTGCTGGAGGGCACCTGAGTTTTCCATGGAAATAACTGGAAGGTGAATCTTACATCACCATGAAAAACTGCAAATGAGCATGTTAGAATCCCAAGCCTAATAATTCTAAGGTGAGAATTAATGAGCAGCAATACAGTCATTCACCATTTATGGGGTCATCCTAGGGCCACATCATCTCGGTGTTTTCTTCACCACTGTTTCCCAAGAAGTTTCCCCATCTGCCCCTACCTTAGGGAAACTTGTTTTTCACATTTTGCTTCCAGAGGCGAGGTAAAACTGCTGTTACTAAACCAACTCATTTTAGATCCAGCAGCTCTCCTTAGTTCCTAAGACAAGTATTTCCATTCAGAGCAGAAAATTAAAAGCTTATTAGGAAAACAGAAGTTACCAAATCAGCAATTATGCTTTTTTAACATCTTTTTCTTTTTACTGAGTTTCATGCTTTTTTGATGACAGATAACCTAACAAGACCGGTCTGAGTCTTGGCTTCCATTATTAAGTGTCTGAACCTGTGAGTACTTTCAAATCTCACAGTATTTGGGATTTTTAGCACTGTACAGAGACTGACATCATTTTAACACAATAATGGTTGATGGACAGGACAGAGGTGGAGAAATTTAGAAAGATTTTGCAGGAAGGAATTGAGGTGAAATTCTACAGTAACCGTCAAGAGAATATATTGAAATTGTAATAGAATAGAAATCCCATGGTGGCCATCAATAAATAATGTCTGTTCTTAGCTCCACAGCACATTTGCATTTCTCAGCCTAAAAGCCAGAAAGTTGTTAGAGAGGTCAACACACAGTTCTGTTTTTTCCACGGTTTACGTGAAAACATCTGAATTACTGCGTCTTATAGGCAGAGTGAATAGCAGCTGGGGTGCTGCGGGAGGGGGCTGCCACAAAGCATGATAATACCTTTGAAGGTACTCCTGAGCATCTCACTCCGCTGCAGCACTGGGAGGCTCATGGCCACAGACTTTCCTTGTATAAGTGCACTCAGCAACAGTGCACAGTTTCACTGTGTTTGGCAAATGTAATGAAGTCAGTATTAGGTGGTGGCCATTTATACTTCGATACTTGATTTTAGAGTCCCAGAAAAGCCTCTTGTTTGTCAACAGGCCTCTGTCTTGCAGACAAAGGAATACATAAGCTGCCAACAAACATTAGGTTTTTAATTATTCTACTTTTTACATAACTCTGTTTGAAGGGGACTTATTATTTTTGTAGACTAAAGGCTGGCCGCATTTAAATTCAAAACTACATCCCAAGCTGCCTGGGCCATCACTGCTGCGAAGAGCAGGGAGAGGGAGCACAGGGAGGGGAAGTTCTCTGCTGGGAATAAGGGCCACACAGTGAGCAGGCACCACGCTGGAGGGTGCCTGAGGGGAGAGGCAGCTGAGGGGGCACAGCATGGGGTGGCGAAAGCACCAGCCAGGGTTTTGGACAGCTGTGCCCCAAGCAGGGGGATGCAGGGTGGTACATGGAAGCAGCCCTCCCATGTTCTCCATCCACCACCCATCTTGCAGGCGTGGGTCCCCCCAGGGGGACACCATGTGTCTAGAGGCCAAAAAGCAGCTCTCAGTCCAATGCCAGACAGAGGAACATGGCCCAGCAACCAAATCCATCATATCTGTGGGTAGTTGCAAGCTATGACCTGCTGGGGCTGCTATTTATGCCAACCACCACGCATACAGGCAAGAGGAGGAGCAACCACCGCTTTGGCTAATAGCTGCTGAATGGACGTGCCTGTAGAAACTGCATGTTTACAGGCAAGCATGTGTACACAAACACATCTATTTATACCCACACACCCTTGGAAAGGCTGACTGTCCCTCACATCTCTGTTCAGCCTGGTTATCCCAAATCTCAGATAATGTCCCATTGGAGGGAAATTTCTGTGCTTAATGTGCCGCATAGGATTGCAATTAGAAAGTGAACTGCCTCCACTCCTAGGGAAGGAGGAAGAAATGGCTTTCTTGGTTGGAATACTTTCGAGTCGATAATCATAAAATCTCTTCATAATTTCTCTGAGGCCCTCATTTCTTTTTTTTTTTTTAATGAATGTGTTTACATTCCTAATTAAGGAGCACATTAAGCCTGGTGGTACCTTATCTGATAAACCCCTTAGTAGGTTATGTCAAGCTGAGCCTTTCAAGGGAGTGAGCTAGTTTTAAAAACTGGTTATCCTCTGGGCTGCAAATGTGCAAGCCAAGCGCTCGCAATTAACTTGGGTTAATTACAAAATACCAGCAATGTAATAATGTATTTAAAAATACAGCAGAGGTGCTAATGGTCTTGTTTTTTTCCTTCCCTCTCTCTCCTTTTCCCCCCTCTGCAGGAACCTACAGCCTATGACTTTGCTCCCAGGAAACATCCCTTTCCCATGCTCCACAGGTGTTAGCTGCCTTTTTCTGTCATGTGGTGGAATTGATTAGCATAGGAAGACAGATTCAAGAGTGATTGCTTCTACGTTGCTGTTAGCATGGCTTTTTCTGTTGCTTTCTGGGCTTGCTGAAGGAAGCAGGCCTGAGAAGATTATTTTTCCTAGGTCTATCATCTGGTCTAATCAAAGACATCATTTCTCATTCCATGTCTATGCTCCCACCACCACCACACAAATCATGAGAACTTTGAGACACCACTACCAGCAGTGCTATGCAAGATGTAAGCCTGTGTAAGTAACCACTTGACCTTCCCATGAAGCAACAACCTTTGTGGCTGCATACTGTCCATTTCAGCCTTCCATCTTGGCATGCTCGGCCAATTCTGATTGCAACTTGCAGCCCATTTTACTCAAATAACCCTGGTTTTGAGAGAACAGGCAGGAGCTTTCAGTTCAGCAACTGTTCTTCTGACATGACCTGTCCATAGCTTTCTGCTTGCTTATGTTTTTACCTGTTTTACCTATCCCATATGCCTTATGCATATCAGTGTGCAATGCTTTATTGAAGTCCAGACAGCCCATGGTACCTGCTCTTTTAGGAATTAAAGCTTCCTGTCAAGGGTAACTGAGGGGTATTACCTACCCACCTTGTATTGTATTGCACATCTAATCTGTGCAATGTCTCTATTTCTTCTATGATTTTACAGAAGACATAGTCACATTTTGTGTGCAAAATGCACTGAACAGAACAACTGGGGCTATTAACCCCAAGAGTAGACGGGGAGAGGAGAACGTTTTCAGGCTTAGGGTGCCATCAGCCAAAAGTGTTACAAAACCAAACTTCCCACCCCACGAGCCCTACAGCTGACTCCTGAAACCATGAGAGGCAAGCAGCAAGGCAAGACACAGGAAGGATGAATGACCATGGCTCCAACTGTCCCAAGTCCTCTCCATGTGTGAGAGGAGTCTGATGAAGGAGAGGAGCTTGTGGAAGCTGAGTGTTAGAGGGAGCAGGTTGCTAGCACCCATTCTGAGAGAAGGGGCCAGTTGGGTCCAGGGGATGCTTGCTGCAGGTAGATCAGGAAGTCTCCTGCCAGGAGAGGCATGGGGCTGCTGCCTGTGGGTCGTGGTGGTGTCTCAGCTTGGATGTTTGCAGCCTGGGAACTGGGGTAACTGGAAACCATTTCACATGCTTCTGGATACCCCACAGTGTGTGAAGATCAGGCTTTGCCACCTGCTGACCCAACAGCAAGCACCACAGAAGGCACAGGAAAAGGGGGCAGTTCAGGCTGGCAAATTAATGATCTGGAATGCAAGCCTACAGGGTATTTGGAAAATACATATACAGAAAGGAAGCTATACTCCTGCTTGTAGTATGCCAGATGCTGCTTTTCCCACATGTACTATGAAGGTATTCATGACTGCCTTCCCCAGCTGCTGCCTACTTCTGACTTGAGTACTGCCAAGCCTAGCCTACATGTTCTTTCCAAGCATATTGTATTTCACACTGGCTTTATACTTTTTTCTCCATACACCCCCTCCTTCATTAACTGGTCATTTAGCTGATTCAGATGCCTTTTATGGTGCTACAACCCAACTATGCTATGAGCAGAGAAAGATATTTTTATCATGTGTATGAATATCTATTGCCTCATCCCATTCCAGTGATACAAGCACAAGAAAAAGCGGAGATATGGTTTCAGAAGCATTACCCTGTCCTGACACAGAGGTGACGTGATGGAAATGTGTCAGAGAACTATGAGAAAAATGATGAGGATAGCATTACAAAAGAATTAAAAACATACTGAACATCATGGTGTTATGGTCTTGATTCCTACCATCTAGATATTTAGTTGCATGCATTTTTAATATTTAAATTCATCTAAAACTGGTTTTTGATAGAAGAGTCTTTAGACATGCCAAGAGTCTGACTGTGACTGAACCGAACCCCAGTTTTCAATTATCCCTTGTTATTGTAGGAAAAACTAAAAGATGATGGGAAAAAGACCTCTGGGAAGCAGTGACAGTCCTAAGAAGTCTGAAGACAAGGAGTCAGTGAGAGGGTTTAAAGTTATCTCCAGAAACATTTAATATGATCAATAAACATAATCTTTCCTGTTATAAACCAGTAGGTGACACATTTTCTTAGCAGATGATGAGGGATGTTGTAATGAACAAATGCAGCTCCTTCTGGCTGCCTTAATAGTTACGCACCTTGTCAGTCCTGAGACATTTTTGATTTGCTCTTTTAAAAAATGACAACTTCCTATAGCTCCCTTTAGAAGCTCTGAGAAGTGGAGTGTCATCCACAACAGCTGAAGACCTTCTGCTCCCTCTGACTGCATTACTTACTGAGAAAGGAGGTATTTTGAGACAGCACATTTTTGTGCTGCAGTTTTAGAACCAGGTGTGAATTATCCTCTCCGTAAACCACCTTTGAACAGATTAACACTGCCCCACCAATGTTTCGTTTAATGTTTTGATGTAAATTATGTCCTGTGAACGCATGAAGGTTTGCAAAGCTCGATCTCCCAAATCAGACCCCGACTCCACTGGGGGGCAGTGCATTAGCACATATATTAATACTGCACTCACCTTCTCCTGAGAAAGCAAGCTTTCCCCAGAGAAATATTTAGCTACCGTGAGAGGCACTGCTTAATGGAAAAAATACGCACACGCAGATATATACAGCAAATGCCTCTCCTGTATATGCTGTTAGATTACTGACTTGCTGGCTAAACAACCAACACTAACCTGAGAACGAAACCAAGTCTGAGTACAGAGATAATTTAAAGATAAACTATTTATTGGCACCAGGATCAACAGATTCTAAATTAGCTATAAAGCTGCAGGGAATAATGACATGTGAAATTAGTGTTTTTTTGTTTTTCTTTTTCTTTTTTTTAAATATTTTTTAGTACTCAGCCCCTTAGGAGATTTGGGATGGTTTGATGTTCATCTGGAGGCTTGTCAAAATTCTATAGAAACTTAATAGCCTGCCAACATGGGTGGTTGCTGCTTGAAGGCATTTCGACGTGGCAGAAGTCCTGTCTGTATGCTGCAAACCTGTATCCGTCAAAGGCTGCTTGGAATGACATGAAAACAGGAGCTGTGTTGTGTCAGACTACCGTGTGCAGGATTGCAGGGGTAACATATGCACATCCCTGCTCTCTTGGGCAGCCAAGATGTGTGAGGAATCAATTTGGCCCCTTAATTACTCTGAGTGCTGCCTAAGCATTAAACCCCACAAGGTGCTGCCACGCCTATATACCAGGTTTGGGTGGGACGGGTTCCCTGTTCTCTGGTTAGAAGAGAAATGAAGACCGGAGGGCAGCTTGGAGGAGGGATGAAGCTGGGTAGAAGCAGGAATCAGGGCAAAAGTCTAGGCATGGAGCTAGAGGAGGCGTGGACAACTGGCATTCCAGATCAGGAACCCTAGCCTGGAGAAAGGGCATGGAGAGTGAGGACAGGAGTGGGGAACATGGTGTAACTGGAAGGCATCAGAGCCAAGCATGGGTTGTAGTTTTTCTTTGGTGGGCTCCCACGTGCTGGTACCTCCACAGCAAGTTGTAGAGACAGCTGCCTGGCATGGTCTGCGTTACGTGGCTGCTGAAACCAGCATGCAGCCTCCAGCGCTGGAGGCAATCACCATGCATGGGGCCTCCAGGGTTGGAGGCAATTGCAGCATGAGGGAACACTATGAGTTGCCAGGGCTCTGGGAAGTGGAACTGCAGCCATCCTGCTCTGTGTGTTGGGAAGAAGAGGATGAGCCTTAAACCATCCCTGTGATGAGGTTCAAGCTCCTACTTGAAGGCATGGGAGAAGACCTCTTGACAGACATCAAGGATATCTGCCCCATGGCAGTGCAGAGAGAGTTGTTTGCATGACCCCTGGCAAAGCTCTGCAGCACCATGCCAAGTGCCTTGGGATAGTGACAAGAAGCAGAGCAAAGAACCAGCTGGTAGGAGAAAACCTTGGTTGCACACCACCCTAAAGGGAGACATATAGGTGCTCTGGCCTGAACCCAGGAGCTAGGTAGCTGAGGGATAGATACACACAGAGAAGCTACTGTGGGTTAAACACAGGAGTTGCACCACAAGTAGAGAAGGCACTTGGGCAGGTTGTGCCTTTCCAAGTGAAGCCCTCACTCTGAGCAGTGCACAGGGAGGAACTGCCTAGCTGAGAGGACCCTGTGCTGGCAGATGGACTGGGGCTGCCTGGGACACGTGCTTGGGGAGAGCACTCTCTGCAACCCATTCTACATGCAGGAGTAAATCCTTTCTCACCAAGGCTCTAATTTGCCTCTTCTGGGGCCCTCATAGTGTTTTTGCAGTTACTTGGCTGTACCCTCTGAGAGGAGATGGGCGCTTTTCTGTATCTTGTTCCAGGCTGTAGAGAAACGTAAAGTGCATATTTGATACCCGCACCAGGACTATAATCCTAACTGATGACTGGAGTTACTCTTGTCTCTGCTGGGTGCATTCAAACACCTCAGGTTTCAGAGCAGGACTGGTTGTGTTAGACCTATTTAGGATCCCTCTAGGCTAGGAAGAGGCAGAACTTGCTGGATGTTCATGCTGACTCATCAGTCCCTGGATTTTGGAGCTTGTCGAGGAGGAGGTTCTCACTGTGCTTTATAGTTTTGTTTTGTTTTGCTTTGTTTTGTTTTCATGGCTGGACATGTCACGGATGGTTTTGTCCAAGAGCCTTACAGCCAAGAATGCTGATTTACTTTGCAACAGGTTGGTGGAGAACATCTGGGCATTATGAAAGACTTCTGAAGCAGGAGGAGGAGGCTGAGCAGGCTCCCAAAGAAATGGCCTTAACTAAGTCCCACGCAGCTAAAAATGCCAGATAAACTGGCCATGGGAGGGTGAGGTAGGAAGCTGGATATGTTGGGCTCTGGATAGGGATGATGGGCTGTTGGGAAGCAGTGCATCAGATCCCTGACAGAGGAGAGATGCTACATGTCTGGTTGGAGGTATGTCACTCAGCTTGTGGGCAGAACAAAAGTGCAAGGCAGAAAGGAAAGCTGGCTAAAACTAACTGAGATAATTCTAAGAAGATTAAAACTAATTTTAGGTAATTAATGGATAATTCGTGTTATCAGCATTATAAGAAATAAGAAGAATAGCTCACAGATGTAAATGCAAGGGTTTTTTTTACTTTCTTAGTGCGTAAGAATTCACTGTAATTGCGGCAATGAAACGCTGAAGGCTCTCCTTGGATTAAACTTGCCTGCAATTCAGATGATACTATAAACACTTCTTCAGCTTACATGGACCTTTATTGGAAAACTTGGATCATAGATGCTTACTGGTTTGGATATTTCATCTCCATATTATGGCCTTCATGCAGTTTATTACTAAACATGGAAAAAAAATAATTCTCCCTATATTTCATTTCTATCACCTCTGACAGCTTTCTAGTTTGTGTCTATGTGGACAACATTTGTAGCCAAGTATTTTAACATAAAAATTCCTTTTTCCAAGGCCAGCATGGATGTTTTTCCTCTACTTCATCTCCCTGATTTTGAAGGAGTGGTTTTGATGCTGAGGTAACATTAATATTATAAAACTTATACTGAAGCAAATCTCAGAGCTACATTAAATTGGCCAAATTAAAACAAGATTCTTGCATCTTCTGAGCTGTACTTTCTTTAAAAGTCTGTGTAGCTCCAAGGCACACCTAGCACCAAAACCAGATTGTAAAGCCGTTAAATTTTACAGAGAATTATGCATACCTTTGTCAATTCAGTCTATCAGTAGAGTAAAAGGCATCCTGTCAGAAGAAAAAGGGCGATTCTGAGATCTCTGCTTGTTATATACTTCTCAGTTACCAAATAATTCAGTCATAAGAAAAACCAAAAGAGGACCGGATGGGACCTCAAGAAGTGATCTAACCTACCCTTTTGTTTCTATCTTTTTGTTTCACACTAAGACAAAATCATTCTTCTCCACTCCAACAACCATATATCTATTCCTCCAACTGGGTCTTAGAAACCTCCTGTGACAGAGATAACACAATTTTCCCTCATCTGTTTATTACAGTGCTTTGCCATTCTCAGTCTCAGGTAGCTGCCCTTAATGTCTTTTCTACATCTCCTTTCGCCCACTTGAAGATGCTGTTGTTTGGTTTACACACCAGGATTTGAAGAACAGATTATTTCCTTCTGCTCTGCAGTGGTCTCCTAGGTATTTGACTCAGCTTGGTCATATTCTATGCAAAACAGTCCTGATTCATCCAGTCTTGCACCGTTAAGCCTCAATTTCTAGAGAACTGGCTGTTTATATTTCTACCTCTGTTTTCTCCAGTTTGCCCTTGTCTTTCTGGAGGTAAAACTAAACAGAATACTTTTATGAAGATGTTGGCCATCCTGTGTTGAGTATTTAGTCAAAGAGTTTATAAGCTCTTTGTCACATGTCCCTGGATGAGGTTGTGGAGAGAATAAAGATATCTCAGTCAGCCATCTATTAAGCTATTACATGTTTGAAGCTGGTAAGCTTTTTGACCTGCTCTTCTCCCTCCTTCCCTGTAATATATGCTGGCATTTCTACCAAGATGTGAAAAAATATCTTGTGTTTATGAGACATGTACCAGTTTTGCAATGTTGCAATTTCTGCTACAGCAAATACATTCCTTTCATATCTAACGACTGCCCTGGGTTTTCCATCCTGCTGGAGCAAACTCTACCAAATCTGTTTTTTTGCCAGTGATGCCATAGCAACATATTCCCATTCTCCATGCTCCTTGCTTTGCCATGTTGGTGAAGGGGATGTTGAGACTGCCATGGTAAGAGTTTTCATCTGGAGAACAAAAGCAATCTGCACCCTCAGAAAGCTGTCATCATATCTCCTGCAGACTGCTGAGCCATGCCAGCTCAAATCTTTTCACTGTGGTACTGGATGAAAGCAATGACTCGTGCACCATGAGCTGCTATTTTAAGTTGGATGCTCCAGTTCCTGAAAAAGATCTTTCTGGCAGAACATCTTTGCAATATTTCCGCTACAAAAATCTGCTTTCATCCTCACATTCTAACATTTGTTTCTGAAGACTGAACTTATTACAAGCAAACACACTTGCGTGGTCAGGACAGAATCCAGTTGTGATGGCTGGCAAGAACAATTCTACTTTAATCAAAGAAATTGCTCCCCTTCGTCCATTAACTTCTCTGAGTATCTTGTGTCTCACTTGATGGCCACCCCTGGGCTCAAACTACTGGAGGATGTCCGAATAGATAATGTCTATTTTAATAAAATAACACAGAAGTACAGTCCTTAGCAAATATACATTGCAGATATTCAATTGCTTTTTGATCAGCCATGTTAAAATCAGGTTGTTAATTTCTTAAGTAGCCTGTGGAACTAAGCATAAAAACAAAACAGAGTGATATGTAATGTGTGGAGCCTAGAAGATGCTACGGTAAAGCCTACGTCTTGTCTCTTTGGAGCATACATGCAATGTTCATAGTGGCACCTGTGATTTTTTTAACTCGTGGAAGACTGAAGGGTGGCTTTTACATGGAGACAGTGAACCTCTCAGCGGCTTAGTTTTGTATAAAGCAGTGACTTCTCCCACAGAGCCAGTACCTTTGTACTTGGAAGATCAACATCTTAGAAGAAACATGGGAAACAATCCCTAAAATTTTCCTATCTATAGCACTATGTGACCCTTACTAAAGAGAAAGGGCATTCAGAGAGTGAAATTTCCATGTTGCTATGGGTAGTGAAGTTTTAAAGGACCTTATCCTACAGGTTGCAGTAACATCAAGTCTGAAGGAGAAGAGATGGATGATTAAAGTATATGGGTTTAGCTTTTTAGCCTTTTTTGTAGTCTTCTCAAAAGACAGTGCATTAAAAATAGACTGGAGTGCCTTTCAGGTATATTATTGCTTGCTTGAGTTTGCACCCAGAGAAAGCACTTGCTGGAGTCAAGTATCTACTTTGAAAGGAGTCAAACAAACAGGTCACAGCTCTACTTATACTACTATCACATAAGCAAGCCAGTGCTAACTAAGGGGAGGGAAAGACTGTGTGTCTCATCTGTCAGCTATTCTTAATCCTAGCTGTTGGGATGTGACCACATTGTTTTGAGTTTATTCTGAACAGAAAGCTGGTATGTACATCAAAGCCAGCTTTATTCTTCTGGGTTCATCTGAAATAGAGGAAGCCTGCTGTTTAACTGGATTGGCTCATAAGTAGCTAGCTTACACTGGTAATACCTCCTTCAATACTTTCTGGAGAACCTTGAGATGCTGCTTAGAGTAGTTAATGGGGTAACGTCCATCCTGAGCAGTATAGATTATGAGATCTATTTGCCAGATCAGCTGGATATATTTTAATTAGTTACATTTTATGGCAAAAACATATTTGCTTCTACAAGGCAAATTGTGAAAACCCCTTGCGTCCAGCAAAATAATGCCTCCACATCTAATATATGATCTATGAAGGGACAGACATTCATAGCACTGGGGAAAAGGGTGTCAAAAATAGGGCATGGGTGCATTTACAAGATAAACAGCCCAAACAGGACACAACAGTAACATTGGTTGCTCCAGCATTCCTGGGCCCTGCAGGCACGCTGGAGAAGCTGGCGCTGCTGCCTGCACATATCTCAGTGTCCAGGCACTAGGAGGAGGCAGAAATCAAGGCAAGACATACAGTAAATCCATCATTTTGAGCTAGAAAAGTAAATTGAATAGCTACTTGAAGAGGCAGAAGCAGAAACATATTGTTAACTCCTTAAGACCTAAAATGTTTTACAGAATTGGAAACAGAATAGATCACTTTGTAGAATTATGAAGTTTGGGGGTTTTTTTAGCTTTTCTTTTATAAACAACTTTGTTTTATTCCTGCTCGCTGATGGGGCAGCCAGACAGTAACCTTCTCTAGCCATTTATTTTGCCTGCTGCAGAGCTGAGTCATATGTTAATGGTGATCTCACCTTAAATTTTTCACAATGTAAATAAATATATTTTTAGGATGCAGAACTCAGCACCTTTTTTTCTGTGGCAAGATCTCTTGACTACCCTGAAATCACAGCTGCTGCCACTGGAGTACCATGTTTCCTCACTTCCCTCTACCTTAACTGCACTGTAGATAGCAAATCACACTGATTTTTACCAGCTGGCTGTACCTAGAAGTATTGTTTTGCAGCCCTGTAAGCATCTAATAGTGATTGCTGCAGAGATCTTGCAAACTGGTGCATGGCTTCTGCAGGCCAAAGGTACACATCATAAAGTATTTTATGGGGCTAGTGAATCTACCTAGCCCAAATTTGTGGGAGGTGCTTTTTCTAAGCTAAAAAATTCAGGGTGATGGGTAATTCTTATCGGTCACAAATAAAATTTAATGTAGTCTACCCATCCTCCAGGTTAACGTCTGCAGACATCAATACGGAAATAACCCAGACACAAATGGTCCTGGATCGCAAAGGTGACTGTGGTTCTTGATGGATATTAATAAGAAGGGACTATTCCCTCTTGGAGAAGCTGTTGATAAATTCAAGTCTAAGCATGAAGCAAGCAAAACATAAATTTTAGGCCTTTCCTGTCAAACATGATGTTTTGTTCCACTGGTTTGGAAAAGATCTTAGCTGTTTTTTCCATTTGAACAATACGAAAGCCTTGGGGAAAATGAAATTGATGAGGGATTCAGTATGTAAAATATACAGAACACTAGAGAAATCTCAGGCTGGGTGTGAAGGATCACTCTTGCCATGAGTTGGCAGGATTTTTATCCCTCATTTACAGAAAATTGAATTTTGGGGATTGGTCAGTGTGCCTCCTGGGTGAGCCATTTACTGGCTCTGTGATGCTGTGCCAACCTGCCAATTCCCAAATTCCAGGTGTGAATGTGTCGAGAAAATCTAATGCAGAAGGATGTGTGCCCCTGTGAAGCAAGATGGTGTCAATTAGTTCATTGCTGGAAAATATAATATGAAGAATTTTTGGAAGAGGAAATGCCAAGTTTCTAGTTAAACTTGTTGAGTATCTCTGGCAAATTTGAATAAGAAACTTTCTCTGGAGAGACTATAAAAATAACTGCTCAAGCCAAGTAAACAATGTATTCAATGTGACAACTTTTGTCATCATGTCAACTCTGATTTTCACAGATTATGATGAATGCAAGAGCGAGAAGCTAAAATAACACTAAAGGCTTGTAAACATGGGGGGAGTCTGGGAGAGGAACTGGAGTGGGGGGAGGAACTAAACCCATGAAGTTAAAGCATATTAAACCTGTAAGGCTCCTTCTGAACGTGGCTGCTAGAGCATTCTCAGTCTGCTTACTTGACTGACTTAACATTCAGCATGAAAAAAACCTGGAACTGCCTAAGAGTTACATCACTGTGCAGCTAAGAAAGCAGTCTGAGTGCTGCAAATGTAATTGTTCTCTCGTGCTTCGCATACTTGCCAGTGACATCCTGTGCTTAAGTCCTGCATATCGGCAGTGCTTATATCTGCTTATATCATGCATCTTTCTGGATGCATGAATATGAAGCTCATCAACTGCTGCAGCTGAAAAACAGAGGTCTCCTCTTATTGGGAAAGACAACATTTGTCCATAGGTATAATTAGAAATTGCTCTGCAGTGTCAGAAAGGACTAATACTATTTTTTTAACCTACAGGAGGCATAGGCAGACCTCAGATGCATATTCTTAGTTGGGCCAACACAGCATGCCAAACCCATTGTGCAGTGCTACTTCTGTTCCTGTTCTTGGCCTCACACTAGTGAAGGTTATCCATTAAACCACCTTGCAGAGAAGGGAGGTTATCCTGAAAGCAGGCTGCATTAACGGCGGAGCGGGCATGGCCTGCACAGGTAAGTAGTGTAGCGGAATTTTTTGTCATGTTGCACAGTAGGAGCATGCTTTAAGAGAAGGGCCTGAAACACAGAATAATAATTCCTATGATAGACTGACTGCTGTAGATCGGTTTGGAAGAAGTAAATATGGGAAACATTTGCTCTCTTATGTAAACATGCTTACTTTTGTAAAGCCTTGGACCTGTCTCAGAAGGGTGAGCTCATGTGCAGCTGAGTAGACTTCAGTTATCTTCCTGTGGATCAGCCTGACAAGTTGCCATGGATGCTTCAAATAACTTAGAAAACCTCTAACCATTCCTATACCCTGCCCATGTACCTCAGTGGTCCACTGGAGCCCTTCTAGTTGGATACAAGTTAAAGCAGCCCTCAGGCTACTTTAATATAATATGCTGGGGTTAAGCCAGCAGAGACAAAGCCTAAGGCATGTATCAGCCTGCATACTAAAGTCAGTGATGCAACATGGATGTACTTCTTCCTCTGTGCTAACTCTACGGTGTGATGCAGTAGCATCTGGTCACACCTTACATGGTGCTTGCCTGCCCTAACTAAAAAGGACTCAGTCAGTCCCATCTTGTTTTCAAGGCAGGTTTCTTTCCCTGTCCTTCTGTTGTGCTAGAGGTCTAAACCCTGTAATTTCTGTCAGTATTTTTGGGAGGCACTGAGGGACATGGCTCATCGCCACATACAGTCCCACACTCCCTGTGTGACTACTGGGGTAGGAATTACTGAGGTCCCTGCCTCCAGACCTGTGGGGGGTAGAGACCACTGTCTCTAGACTAGGAGGGGCTGAGACACTGGAGAGGATGCAGGTTGTCTGAACAGCCCTGGTTTAAAGGAAGAACCTGGCACTCAGGGGAGAACAAGACTACTTCCTCCCCGAGGTGGAGCATCAGGCGCAGCTGTGCAGGTGAAACCCCACTGAAGTCTGCGGTGAAATTCCCAGTGTTTCTGGCGGCATCTGGATTTGAGCCATGACACACAAAGAGCGCACTCGATATGGTAGTTGACAGAATAAAAGGGGATCATGTAGATAAAAACGGTGTGCATTCATTGAACTCAAAGGAAGTAGTTGTATAATTTCCCTATCAAAACAATGCCACTACAAGGACCACAGACTTACGCTAACATAAACCTGTACTTAAAGGCTGATCAGAAACCTTAAGATTCTCTTGAAAACAGCCAAATCCTAGCTCAGAGCCTGAAATGCAACACTCTTTATATTCCAGGTGACAAGACAGTCACTGGCACGTTAACAGTTAAGTAATAGCTCACAATTAGTGAAAATATGAAAACTGCTGTAGCCTTCACTGCAGCAAAGGGCTTATTTGTAGTCTGTTGCTTGTATCAAAATGACATGTTACAGAAAGATGAAGGGAGCCTGTCACAGCCCATTTGAAAAGTCGCTTCTAGACAAGGCTGGCTGCTTTCATCCCTCTTTTCAGCATTATCAGCTGAATTGCTGGCACCGGGTATTCAAAGAATTTCAGAGGGAAGGAGGAGAGCACAATATTTCCTTGTCACTGTGATAGATTTCACTGACCATTTGGGCAGTACATCTAGCTTCCTGTCACACCAATTGAAATCTTTGGAAGGCCAACAAGCTTTAAGAGCAATACTCATCTGACTCTAGGACTAGGGTGTTTGGCTGTGACTAGATCCCTCTTTTGCTCACAAATCACTCACTTTCATCCTTTAAATGTGTTCAGAGAACTGGGGGTTGGGATAGTTCTGCAACAGTCTAGCTGACTTGGTAATTAAGGTGTCCACATCCATTCTTCTTTGTTCCCATGTACCTGTATCTCAGGGAACAGGGTTTCTCTGCTAAAGATGGAGCTACTCCCTAGACTGCTGTACATCTTAGAGACATTTACCTGTGTTTGCAAAGGCTATTGTGTGTGTGGTGTGTGGTTAGCAGGCATGGCGTTAGGAGAGATTCTGGGCTTCACCAAATGGGCAGGTTTGGCACTCGTGACTGGAGGTGAGACAAGCTGCCGTGTCAAGTGATGTGGGCATCCCTCCTTCAGGGTGCTGGAACCCAGCCAGTAACCTAGCAAGATCTTTGAAGAACCAAGCTGCTGACAGTGTTATTTAAGACTGGTAAACAGGCATCCTATTTAAACCGTGGTTAGGGAAGGATCCTTAGTGCTTGGGAAAGGGAGTGTTGTCAGTCTAGAGCCTGGGGAGCACAGGACTCCAAAAGACTGCATTGCTCCCTGCAAAGTGGCCATGCAGGCAAAGCCCACTCCTCTTTCTGGATTAAATACCTGAGTCACCTTCATGTTGCACAGTCCAGAGCCCATTATGTAGCTATATTTCACCAGCTGATATTTTCCTGTAACACCTAAAACATTACCTTTCCATTCACATGCTTCAAACTCACACCTTCCAGATGGAAATGGAAAGTATTACTGAGCAAAGTGCCATGTTTTCTACTCTGTGTCACAAATCTGGTGTCATGCTGGTATGAGCAAGCCTGGTCTTTTGTACAATTTGTATGTACTTTTCAATATTTTTCCATGTGTTTGGAATTGAAGCTGTTTTATGAATAAGACTGAAAATACAGTCCTATCTATTGTCTTCCCTCTTTTTAATTACCTCTCAAAATCTGATTCCACGCTGTTTCTCAGTAGTACATCACAATGTGTCAGACACGTACAAACTTTGGCCTTCTGCACTTCAGTGACACTCTGATTAAACTCAAAGGACCCTTTAAACAGCTCCCTGATTTTGAAAACATCCCAGACCAGATACATCAGTAAACAATCAGAGGCATGGTCCCCAGTTCCTATGGGTTAATTCCTCCTCTCTTCCATTGCCTATTCCCGAGGCATAGTTTGCAAATGCTTCTAACCCTGTCATACTCTGCTTATTTTTATTTTCAAGTTGGAAAAGTGCACACTCCCCAGCAAAGACCGTAAGACCATTTCCATGCAAACTCCAAGCTTTCAAACTGCATCCATCTTTCCGTCACTTTGCCCAAGGAAGTGATACTTTAGAGAGGGCAAAATGGCTTCTTACCTACTTGGAATTCTGACAGCTCATTTTTCTTCAAACTTTTTTGAAGTCTTTTCTTCAAACTGTTTATCTTTTGGGGAGAGATCAACTACAGATAACTTGTGGAATCCTTTTTCTTGGCCACTATTAGGAGGCATGCAAACAGTTGTGCAGTAATATCTCACCTTTAAGTGGCTAGGTGTAGCTAACCATATTTCTAGGCTCCCATTACAAACAAAAGAGACCTCTGACTAGTTTCAAGAACTTGTTCTCCTATATCTATAGGGAAACCCACTATTTTCCCTTGACTGCTTTGGAGAAGTACTGGGTAGCACAGGGATTGCTTGTTTGTTTGGTATACACTACCATGCTTTCTGCTGATTTCAAAGAAGGTACCAAAACTTGCCCAATCAAGCTTGTCAAGCTGTACCTGCTCTGGCCCGTTGCCTTGTGCTGTGCAAAGATTCGAGCCAGAGACTTTCCCATACTCTTCCTTAGAAGGAGGAAGCAGAAGATGAAACTCTAAGTGACTAACTGTGTGAGTGACTCCTAGATAAGAAGGTTAATTTAAAACCGTATACTTCTCTCATTTAACTTTTTTCTTTTCTGTGTGAGGAAATCTAAAACGCCACTGTAATTGTACTTTGGCCTGTGGAAATAATATCCCAGAAATAACAGCTCTACTTAAATTCTAGTAGCTTAAGATCTCTGTGGGGCTGCTTCTTTCATTGCAAGACCTATAATTAGCCATCCATTATAGCATTGAACAGTAATCCTGAGGAAGCCCGTATTTCCCCTGGAGCACTGTATTCCAAATGTGCCAGTGAGCAGGTTGGGTTACTACTTTGCAGTTCACCTTCTGCTCAACACAGGCAGCCCAGGGGGTTGGAGAACCTCCCCAGAGGCACCCCACATGACTGCAGCCGGGACACCTTGTGGGTCACTTCATTGCTCTCAGGTGTCTTGTACCGTGTCCCACACTGCAAACATGGGATTGCTACACTCTAAGTCTGAAATCTCTGGTGACATGATTTGGGCTGCTTTCCACCTATCTTTTGCTCTGCAGTGAGAAAAAGAAAGTAGCTTCCCATTTAGGAAGAATGGGAAGCCATTAAGCCAAGCATTCCTTTCCCCTGGGATGGGAAAATTTCCTCAGCCTTTTGACCAAGCATGACTGCTTTGGGGACGGGGATGGCTCACTGATGCTGCTCCAGGTTTAGCAGCCTGTGCCTCTGTGACAGGTGACATTTTTCCAGCACAACCAGAGGGGATACTTCCAGGGAGCTTTATTGGTCAGACTGAAGACTGAGTTCAGATTGGGTGAAATGGCTCATATGAAGACGACCTGACTGAAGACATTTCTCCACGGTTTTGGAAAAGATTTTAGCTTCCCTCAAAAGAAACAAGCAATTTTCTCAGATAAAATACAATAAACATATAAACTGTTTCACTTAGCAAATCCTACATTTGAATCGCTTTGTATTTTCCAAAGCCTTTTCCCAGTTTTATTGTCTAAAACTCTCTTCTGAATTAGAATTAAATTTGTCAATGATGTTTTCAGTTGCTTGGAAACAGTGTTGGCAGAGTTCATGTGCGTGTTTGTGAACAAATTACTGGCTGAAAAGACTGCCCCTTTCTGTGTGTAACCTTTATTAATTGTGGAGCAAACTACTCTGTGAAAGGGGCTTGGAGAACCATGTGGTGGTGAACATGGGGCTGATAAGACACAGTTAAGGTGCTGAGACCAGCGTACAGACAGTCCTCAGATGTGCCTGACTACATCCCTTTTATAACTTCCTCTGAACTACCAGCTGGCCTAAACTTCTATTTAGAAAAGATATTAAATCCTTCTGATGTTAATTATCAAGAACACAGGTCTCCAAGGCTCAGCAACATCAGGAATATTGTTTCAAGACAGGTATTCTGTCTCTAGCTTTGAGTGCAAGGCAAAGGAAATAACGTTTTTTACAAACACTTCATTACTACAGATCAATGCCAACACACACTCAAATTTGCTTTTCCCAGATTCAACATAATAGGAACAAAGAGGGTTACTATAAAGTACTGAAAATCTGAGGTCAAGGGAATGAAGGCATGTAGGAGGTGTAACTCTCCGCTAGACTTTCAAATGTGGTTATTCCTGACAAGCAATATTGTATGTTGATCCTCACCAGCCTACTAAGAGACACTCAGACAGACAAATCCATGAGCTGCCTGAGATGCAGATACACTTTAACTTCACTTTGTCATGTATTTTTAATGAAGAAATTGGTACAGAGAGAAGCAAGTTTTTACTAAAAGAAGAGGTCACATTTCTCTGAAATTCGCGATGATCTTCCTCTCCATGATAACACTGAGTTGGAGGTTTGGACAAAGTTTTAGATTAAATCTCTAGACACTGCAATGGCTCAAGCTTGAAAAACAAGCACTTTGCATTACCAGTTAGGCACATTTTTTTTCATCTAGCAGTTGTAGTACACGTTGAAGTAAATCTCATATTACTTGTTCAGTAATGTCACAGGCCTGATCTTGTACCAGGCTTTTTTGGAAACAAGGGGGTAAGCTGCACAAGCACAGGAAATTTATATTTTTTAAAAAAATAGAATGATCTCACTGTTCCTATGCTCAGTGTTTGGAGCTGGAGCTCAACCCCCCTGCTTTGATCTTGCCCCTCAGCCAATTCTTCGTGCTCTGTTCTCAGTGTGATTTTCTCAAAAGGTTGTAAAGAGTTAATGATGGGTTCATATTCATGATATTAAAGGTATCTTCATAACTTTGAAACCCTACTAGGGTGTTGTAAAGTAAACATATTCAAGCTACGAATCCACTATATGCAGAAACAAGCGTAGAAGTAGCGATTACTTGGAGAACTAGGAACCACCGTGGGAGCAAGAAAGAAGAAACACAGTTGCGGAAAAAGAAGTCATCTGATGACCAGAGAAATGATCAGGAGCTTTTTGGAGTTGTTAGCTAAGCAATTCTTCTAGTTGCTGTACTCTACAAGGGCACAACACAGCTGCCCACACAAGTGCCTGGTTCCAGCTGAGATGTCCTACGTCACATTTCCTGGCCCCAGGTTGCCTCTCTAAAAGGCTGCAGGTCCCCTCTGGGTCCTGTGTCAAACTGGCCAGTCTCACATGAGCATCTTCCACAGAACATCTTAGATGGCAGTAGCCATACATAGGCAGGCAAATGAATACAGCTCTTCAGAAGGATCTTTTACTCATTTAAAATCACAGACAGAAAAAAAAGCAACACTGAAAGATCTCATCCTTAAGACCACATAAAAGCAAGATGCTGAGCAATTTTCTGCTTTCCAGGTTATGATGGTAGTCAGGGAAAAAAGCAGGTATAAACTTCCAGTAGCTGGTGCCCACACAATTACTTATTCCTACATGAACTGAGGGTGAAACTACTATTTTTCTGACTTCATGCTCTTGCAGGTCATCAGAGAAAAAGTATCTCATCATGTGAAAAAGTGCCATACAGAGTCAAACTAGCTGCAATTTACCTATAAACTGAACATATATGTAGGGATTATATGGTATAAGAAATAAAAGTCATCAAAGACACTGTTCCTCTGACTTTAAAGCAGACCTGCATTTTGATCACAGGATAAAAAATCTGGGGCCTCACACAGTAGATCTGAAGGGTAAAAGAGGACAGGGTGGAGAGGCAAAGACAAACGTGGAAATGCCTCATTTCCCTGAGCAAACAGAGCCTGTCAAGTGTGAGCACAGTGACCATAACACCTCTCCAGCTCTTCCTGAAAATCTCCTTATCAAAACCTTTTCGTGATGATGGCTGTGATTAAGGTGCGAGTTGCACAGGGAAGAAAGAAGGTAAGGAGCAAAACTGTCATTGCACAAACCTCACCTGTGCGCTGACCAACGCCGCACCTGAAACTGGCAACTATTTTACAGTGTAGGCAAACATTTGAGTTTAGTGTTACATATGCTGGGTGTTGTACAGTACACAAATAAAGACTGTCTCTTCCTCAAAGATCTTACAGTCTGAAAGATAAGAAGATGAAAGAAGGGAAGATGAGTAACTGGGGGGACTGTGGGAGGGGCTCACCTCAGTTAAGATGTAAAAACCTGGAAATGGTTCAAAGAACATACAGAATTTGGTACTGGAAGTGTGTAATTTTTAATGTATGAAAGTTTTGCAGTTAAATAAAAAAGGTGAAGCTGTTGACATTTGCTTGTGCCTGGTGTTGTTAGGACTTAGGTATCACATTGCTGCTACTTCTCCTGACACCCCCACGCCCGTCTGCACAAAGCCAAACACTCTTGATCAAACCCCTGGTCCTGCTCTGAGGGAAACTCATGTAACAGTACCCTGGCATCCCATAAACTTGCTGGATTTTGACCTTGATAGGTGTTAGAGGGAAAGCTTTAGAGACCAGATGTCTATTGCATATGGCAGATGACTTTTCATGTAAATACAAGAAATTGTTTGACTTTTTTTGCTTGCATACACTTAGGAAAGATATGAGTCACAAAGTGAACAGAAATAAATATAATGTAATCAGAATGTGCAACTTTCCATGATTCAGTTTGGCAAACATTTGTTCAAACCGAACCTATCTATCTTCAGACATCAAGCATGAGCTAAAAGCAAGGATCCCCAGTCACAAAGGCATTGGACCGCTCCCTCTCTGGGAAGGAGTAGCTGGGGCACAGGGTTCTGGGGCACAACAGCAGAGTGCTCAGGAATGCCCTGCACCCTCTGCTCCTATTTGCCTTTATGTTTCTAAAAGCAAAGTTTATTATTACTGGAGACAGAGGGACTCACCATCAGGTACCACAAACTTTAATAGGGTACAGTGATGGTGTGGTGGACATCTCTGGGTCACAGCTTGTTTGTAAAGGACAAAGATTAAGTCCTCTTTCATTTTGAATGTGGTTTAGTACACATCAGACAGTGCCTGGGTTCTACCAGGGTAGTTTGTTCCTCAAACAGTGTTTGAGATTAGACCTATCCCAGATCACACAGAAGACAGAGCTGGCTTTGCCTCAGCAGCGCCAGAAGAGTTCTGATACCAATAGGAATGATATGGCTGCAGCTTCTCTTCACAAACCATTAGCACAACGTCACATGCATGTGAAATTGAGTGATCCCCAGCATAATGAAGTCATGCACCCATTGTTTGCACATGAAGGCAAAGCTTGCCATTGTTTTGTGAATCTGAGTGACACACTTGGAGCCATCCCTGGTTTGATTTCAGGCTGGTGAATACCAGGTTTTTCCTTTTTGCTAAAGTAGCTGAAAGGCTGGTGGAGAGGGAGGCAGCTAGTGCCAAGGCAAAGCTATGCACTCTTCTTGTCATATGTCTTCAAGTGATACATTCCAGAGTGGCTCTTCATTTAATTATCCAAAGATAAATAAGCTACCACTTATTACAAACCAATTATGTTTTAAGCAGCACAGTTAAAAGATGATCTGTGCTAAGGAGTTCTTAGTGGCAAAACATCCAGGATTTTTTACATGTAAAATCATGAAACTGCTGCGATGCTTTTGAAGTTTTAACACAAACACACATGCATTTGCTTAAAAAGTAGTCTGCAAGCAACAAACTCCCTTGTCTGGTTCTGTTCCTTAACAGTGCAACACAGGTAGTTCTGCACTTAACTTCATGGGCTCAGTCTTCACAAGTCTGACCTAGCTGGTGACATTTTGGAGCCAAATGTTTATCTCTCAGTGCAATTAAGAAATTGTTGTGGTTTTAGTATTGATTAGTCACCTCACCAAAAATAATGCTCTCCTCTAAAACACTGAAGACTTGTGTGCAAAAAGTAGCTTAACAGAGACACTTTGAAGGGAAAAAAACAAACACAATTTCTTTTGCTTCTGTAATTGCTGCAGATGTTGTGTAGTTGCACCTATGGAAAGTTAAATATTATGTCTTTGTAACATTTTTGATCTTCATTAATTATAGCTCAGAAAAGCTTACAAAAAGCAGCCTGCTTCTTTAACACAAATAAGATTAATTGCAGGGCTGTTCAGAAAATGAACCACCAGTAGTTAAACAAAAAATGTTTGTCTTTAAGCAGCCCTTGGATGATTTTTTTCTTAAACTGTTACAGGAAGTGAAGAGGCTGCCAAATTGCCATGCCCGTGAGCCCCACTCTCATTATCAGCCTAAATGAACGCACACACCCCACCACTTTCATCCTCTTCCAGGTCCAAGAAAAAGAAAAAGGAGGCATAAAAAAAAAGAAGCTCTTCCACACAAAGAGGTGTCTCTGAAGTCTGGAATGCACCCTGGCTGTTTGAAGACAAGATTTATACCTGACACCCTGCTTTAAGCTCATTGTTGAGACTCGCCTGTGTTCAAATCAACCGCAGACTGGCTGCTGCAGGTACTTCATCTTACAACGACCACATCATCTAAGATAAATGCACCAGGAATTGCCATCACTTTGAGGTGGAAAAAAAAGGAGAAAAATAAAAATCAACCTCCTGATGCAGGTAGTGGGTGGAGGGAAAAACAGACAGGCTCAAAGGAGCTCATGGGGGTGTGCCCAGGGAATGAGCTGGTGACGGCAGACAGTCTGCGGCATGAGGTTGTGTGTGAAATGGGGTTGGCCGCCTGTGCAGCCACATCTGTTCCGACACAGCCTCCCCTCTCCTTCGTTAGCCAGGCTGTGGGACAAGGCACCAGGTGCGACATCTAAGCCATCACCACTGCCACAGAAGCAGGAACATGTCGGCTGCTTATGAAAGGCCAAAAGGAGACTTTTGACTTGGTGGGAGACGATGAGAAGGACTGTGGCATCAGCTCGCGTCACTCCCATGCTTTCTGAAACAAGCCTGATTTCCTTATTTTAGTCATAACCATCCTCTCTCTATGCCAGCTGTGGTTAGATACTTTTGTTCAGCCTCTTAAATCCCCCTGGAAGAAAGCCCTTGGTAGTAAGCAATTTTACACTGAACCTGTCTGATGGGAGGCAAAGGCATAGAGCACTGAGATACAGGAAACAGATGATAGGAGGGAAAGAAGAAAGTGCTCAGGACAGTGTCAGGACGTAGAGAAACACAACTGAATATGCCAGAACTCAGGCTGCTGAAACTCTACCATTAGCAGGTGTTGTGCTAATTACCAAAGGCTTTGAAATGACACAGTCAGAAAATGTGTGTCAGAGAGAATAACACAAGGCAATTTGCAAAGATATTTGCTATCTGTATCATCATATTGCTCAAAGGCCCAATAAAATATGGGGTGTAATGGGGATGCCCTTCATGGTGCAGAACCACTTAAGGAAGATTTTCCAGGGTGAAGAATTACCACAGCATTTGGAATAATGTTGCATTAATCCATGACACTCAAAAAAGTTTGTGAGGAGCTATTCTGAAATTACACTGACAGCGAAAAGAAGGCAGAAAAATGACAGTGCAGGTGGTTAATATAAAGCTTAAAATCAGAAAAACTTGCCCTACTCGAACTTTCATAACACCTATTTTTGATCATGGGACCAGAAAGCATATGGGATTAGAAACAAAAGTAAAGATCCTTAAGAGCTGTTCTAGCATCAAGGATTGGTCTCCCACTGGGGAGGACCCATCAGCATGTTCTGGATTTAGCCCAACAGAAAGCTCTAGATTTGGTTTTCTGATTCTCTGCTTCAAGCAGTTCAGAGCCAGGCTTTTATGGGGCTTCTTCCAAAATTTCTGGCCTCACAGGGATGTTTGAGATGTTGAGCTTTGGGAAAAAGGAGCTGGTTTAATCCATTTCAGTTATAGAGCACTTTCTATATTTAGGATTTTAAATTATGTTTTATTAAGAATGCAAATTATGAGCATTTCTAGGACTCCAGGTACTTGCATGTCCCAGCTAGCACATAAACCTCATGCTGTTACAAATCCGGATAAAGTAGTGTAAGTTTGCAGCAGATTTAAAATAGGGCAAAAGGGAGGGTGGGAAGAGAGCCTGTACAACATGTTCAACATCTGCCCACTAGGATGGGAGAAGACATATCTACACTCAAGCTGAACTGACACAACTGCCTGTGAAGCTGCAGCATCAATCTCAGCTTAGCCACAGGTATCCTGTTCTATTTTCACATTTGAAAGATTTACCATCTATACTGTGTTTTCTTCCTGTGGGGTGTTTGTTGTTTGTTTGGGCTTTTTTCTTTGGGGATGATGTCTCCTATCTGGTGTCAGCAGGAGGTTCTCAGAGAAATCAGTTACATCAACCCATGGCCAATGTATTGAAAAATGGAGCATGGCACCATGACAGCAATCACAGGAACCCATTGCGGATGCCTAGCCTGGAGCCTACATAATTTCCAATGCCAAGCATCTGAGGAAATACATTCATTCTGACCTTTCAGCTCTTGACAGCGCTACAGAATGCTGCTTGAACCCAATGTCAAATGCAATAAACAAAACACAGCTTTGGAGAAAAAAAAAAAGGAAGAAAAGTGTAAGCAAGGCCAGATCAGCTTGCCCTGTCACACAGGGAGCCACAGGAGAGGGAACCAGAAAGGTGCTCCAGGCAGAAACGTGGCTCTAGGCAGCTGCTCCATTGCTGCCTGGGTGTTAAAAATAAGTTGCAATTTTCAAGAAGCAGTTACAGGCACTATCAGGCCCTTCTGGCCTAATGAGACCACCAGCAATAAATTAGGCAGCAAATGCCCTGTATCCCCCAGCAATTCCTTCTTCAGCCCCCAGAAAGACATCATCATTCTCCTTGTTCTCCAAACACTTGCTATTTCTGTCTCCATTCAGTCCTTCGCCTTGTACTGTTTCCTCAACACAAGCGCTTTGTGGTGCCAATAGCTCCTCTTTAGCTCTGCATTACCCCTTTCCCCACCTTTCCTCACTCTGCTCCAGCCGCAGCATCACAACAGTGGAAAGCAGCAGGTATCACATCCCCTTCTCTTCCCCCTGCCTGCACCCCATGTTGCCATAGCCACTGCTCATGTGCCCCCTGCTTTTCACACACCTGGGAGCCCAAAGAGGATTTGAGCATCTTTTCCTTAACCCTCACTTGCACTGCAGTCCCGACCCTCTGCTCTACCTGATCCCCTTATGCAGCTTTTCTCTGTAGCAGTTCAGCTCCCTGAAGGTGGCAAAGATGCACTGGGCAAGTGCTGCCCCTGCATTGGAAAAACCTCATCTGGAAGGAAACCCCAGGCAACTCACTCTCACCTGCCTGGGGCCCGCTGGGGGCATCATGTGGCATCAGTCTGTCTGCAAAGGGGTAGGTAGTGTCAAGATCATCTTACAAAGAGAAAGGTAACAACACAGTCTTGTTTGTGACTTGGTGAGGGCTTTGCCAAGAGCCTGACATACCCACTCCTCTCCTGGGTCTGGGATAGCTTTTAGAACATACCCTGACTAAAGGCATTCCTCTGTGTAAGCTGTGGAAAAATCACGCTTATAACTGTAGAAAATGATTTATTTCCATGACTTTTTGCTTGAAGTAAGTAAAGGGTTATAGAAACAGCATTTCTGAATGATACAACTATCAAGTGCACAACAGCAACTGAGAAGCTACAATTCTTTTACAGCTTGTCTAAAATGTCACACTGTGCAAAGACCTGGGGGCATGTTTTAGTGATGTGCTTTAAATGGTGAACAGTGAAAGCTAATTCTTCTCCAAAAAAGGATGCAAGCAGGAAACTTCTTTAGAGGAAAAAGCTTTCAATGGATAACAAGTGCTTGTGTTCACATGTGGGCTCAGGTTGCTTTCAGAGTCAATTTTTGGCTGACTTTATTCTGCTTTCTAAAACATCTCCCAAAACACCTGTATGTGCCTAGGTGCCAGATGTGTATACAGCATCTTGACATCAACAGCAAGTGACAGTTAATTCAAACCATGCATTACAGAGAGCTCATCCGTTCATGATAAATGATGGTATTGACAGAGGAGGGTTTTTTTATGTTATGCTTAATTACACCAAAGCTTGACCCACCAGCTTTGAGACAGGAAGGGTGGTATTTTTGTTTGTTACTAGAAACCTGTGTTTGTTACTTGTAGTGAAAAGTGACCCAAACCCATGTACATTATATGTGAAACAAAACCATTTCTTCTTTGTTGTGATGTATGACACACTGGTATAAAAATCCATTGAAAAAAAAGGCCATAAGACTACCCTGTCTCTTGGCACCTCAAGGTGATGTAATTTTAAACCCTTAAGGAAATAATGACTGAGTTTCCCTATTTGCATGGATCCAGTTCTTTGTATTTTCCTCGCTCAGACTGTTTATATATAAAGCTGCTCACCTGAATCCCTGAGGTCCTGTTTATCTCACTCACATATATTCTTCTTGTAGGAAGAAGCCAAAGCTCTACACAGAGCTACAAAATGTTTCTCCCTAATGTATGTTCCTAATAAAGCAAACTCCTCCAAGAGGGAATAACTTGGGTCTTCAGAACATAAAGACCAGTTTGTGCTGCCCTCATTCATGGAGCAGCATCAGAGTTGAAATCAGGCCTACTAAGAGAAAAGAGTATTACCAGTTAGCAGCCTCCTACATAAAACCCAAATAGTCTACAATAAAAGGGTGCTTTTGAAGTCTGCCTTTGCTGTTCAGAAAATATTATAGTTCCTGTAGAGTGTTCTTATTTCAATGCCACTCAAAAGCCTTAAAATGAAAACCTAAGATGACCACATTCATACCACCCATTACCCCTTCACTAAAGTCGGCCCCTGCAACAACTTACTCCTAAATCTCTGCCGTGCTCTCTACTTGCACCCTGAATAGCTCTTATTGAACAGATTAAAAAGCATTGCTACTTTGATTACTAAGCACTAAAGGGTGAACAAAGGCTATGGCTAGCACATTTCAGAGGAGTTTCAGAGGTTTTCACAGGTCAGATTTTTAGTGGAGTAGTATGACACACTGTCATGGGTTCAGCAGTAGCAGTCATTTTTCCCCTCCTTGGTAGCTGGTGCAGCGCTGTGGTTTTGACTTGTGGCCTGGGAACAGCACTGATAACACCAATGTTTTTAGTTATGGCTTAGTGATGTTTGGTCTGGCCA
>JAOEHY010007932.1:14077-32245 GCA_025447955.1 Psilopsiagon aurifrons
CAGCACGTCATGCCCACTATATAAACTGGGGGCAGTTACCCAGAAGGGTGAGATCACTGCTGGGTCAGGCTGGGTATCGATCAGCAGGTGATGAGCGGTTGTATTCTCTTCCCTTGATACTTCACTTATCATTATTATTATAGGTGTTAGCAGCAGTGGTTTGTGTTATACCTTGGTTACTGGACTGTTCTTATCCCAACCCATGGGAATTACATTCTTTTGATTCTCCTCCCCATCCCTCCGAGAGCAGGGGGGAGAAAAGGGGGGAAGTGAGTGAGCAGCTGCATGGTTCTGGGTTGCTGGCTGGGCTTAAACCATGACACAAATCTAGCATTTCAAACCTAGACTAACAAAAAGCCACTGAATTCATTTAAAACATATCTTCAGTAAAATTCAGTCATTCAACATCATGTTGCAGTAACATTTTTAAACTTCTGTAATATTTTTACCATTTTAAACTCTTCATTTTTATTAATGATTTTGATTAAGCATATTGTGACTCTTATTTTAATCTTGGTATTAGCTGCACTTTTTCATATGTTGTCAGTGGAGGTGACACTGCTAGAAGATTATCTGAACCCTTACTGCTGAAATACTAGTGCCAACTAATTGCTCTTTTGTATATGATTCATAAAACTGTCAGCACAAGTAGGTTGCATTTGCTCTTCTTGAAATGGCCCGGCAAGTTCAGAGAAATTCCATATAGATTCTGGAGCTCGTGAGTTACTTTTCTTTAGTTTTACTTTGCTTTGGAGGAAGGATGAGCAAATCTTGCTGATACTGGCAGTACTCATATGTCTGAAGATACTTAGGTATCTCAAAATTACAGGTAGTTTTGTTAACCTCAATCACACTTACAGTGGAAGTACGTGCTTTATAGAAAGTGGTTGAGTTTTGGACAGAATAGGAAGTGATCTCAATAAATTGCATTGTTCAGTTGGAAATGTATAATGCTTTGGCCCTTTTTTGAGGAACATGAAAATTAGAAAAAAAAAAGAATTAGCTTCTCTGACTGATAAAACATGGCAAACACCACAGAAGAACAGAAAATGATACTTAGATAGTGTGGTGATGGATGCTGTTATAAAATTTGTGTGAGCATAGTTATATATCCACTGCGAACAGATTTGGAATACAAAGTAAGCTCAAGTGAAGTTGTCTACCTTGAAGCGCAGTAAAAGCTTTCTTCAGCAGACAGAAATGGCTAGAATCTAGAGTGGGGGCAGTTTTTTTGCAGAAGTCAAGGAAGATGTTTGAACAGCAGCAGAAGTAAAAATAATGTTTATGTAAAAGCTGTGTCCTTTTAGAGATGAAAACTCGAAAGGCGAGAGACTTGAACAGATTTCTAGTTTCAGTAGGAAGAAGGTAAAGTAGGGAACTGCAGGCAGTCCTTACGTTCTGCATCACACCATGGTGTACAGAAACTGACCCTTAAAAGACAATGGAATTATAGTAGAGTTGTTGTGTATTTCTCTCCACACATGATCTGTCTTGCACCAGCTGAAGAAGGACAATGGGTATTTGTAGACTCTCCACATCTGTCAGTTAATTCTTTGCATTAACCCTGGCAGGACACTGTGTTGGTATCTAGGGCCTTGCTTCTTGCTGAGCATTCCCAGATGCAGGGCCCTGGTGTTTTCCCTGTCCTTCCTATTGCTTTGTCTGAAGAAAACTGAACCCTGGGTTCTGGTTCTTCCTTGAATGGAAAAGAGTGTATTTTGACCAGAGATTGCCAGGAACATCCACTTTCATTTGTCATGGGCCACTCATTATTGCAGGTTGTAATACATTATTATGTTCTTAAAGAGTGTTTAATGGAAGTAAATTGTAACTTTGTATTGATGTCAGGTACTTTTCACCCTTCTATGACTGCTACATTAATACTGTTCTTACATGTTTGATTTAGTCTTTCACTTGGTTTGGGTTTGTAATTTCTCAATGACCAGATCGTGTTTCTCAGTGGAAGTTACCTTCCATGCGGTAATCGGATTTCTTTTTTATTTCCTGACAGTGTTACCTGTTTGTGTACTACACGGGCTGGAGGAATGCCAAGGCCTTCCTGACTTTCGGGTTAATTTGCCTGTGTAACATGTATCTGTACGAACTGCGCAACCTGTGGCAGCTCTTCTTTCATGTGACTGTGGGAGCATTTTCTACCTTACAAATTCGACTGCGACAGCCACAGGGAAAGTCCCCTGATTACAATGTCTGACAAGTCCTGGAACATTCAGAGGCAGTCTTGTTCCAACAGTTACTCACTCTCAGGAATGTAAAGCTGTTCTCCAAAAGAAGAAGCTGTTTGGATGGGTTTTTCTTTATTATTATTATTTTCTTTTTTTAATAAAGCAATGCAAGATGCCCGTGGACATTTTTCACTTGATGGTTGAACTTTTTCTGTTAATGAAGGACACACAATAATATGGGACTACAGGAGGAAAATAGGTTATATCCATATATTGAAATGTATGTAGGGATGCTAAGTTTGGGAAATTTGACTGGTGGCATAAAAAAGCTTCATTTACAAGTATGTTAATGGAAGGAATGTAGAGAGTACATGTTCTGCATATCGTGCAAGCTGTTTGCTTCCAAAATCAGTTTTGCCTTTGTGAGGCAGTAGGGGGTAGGCTAGCTAAAGAATAAAAATAATGCTATTGCATATTGGCAAACTAGATTTGGAATATGTCAGATACTAAATTTCAGAATGTTTTGTTTCACATTGACATATATATGAATGTTTTCTTAATTAAAATGTAACTTGGAAACTGGTTCTGGGGTTCACCTTTATGGCACCTGTGGCCCTCTGTCTACTGTTATAAATACTTTAACATTTATGATTTCCTATTAATTGTCTTTGAAAGTGGTCTTTGTGGACACAGTTTCTTTTTAGCAGTTATTTAGAAAGTTCTGCCACTTAACCGAAGATTGTTGCACGCTTCCTGTGTTTGAACTCTGGGAAGGCTGAAAGGAAATGGATTGGTGAGTGAATGGAGTGACTGGTTCTTGTTGGACTATTGTTCTTCTTTTTATATGTTTCTAGAACTGCACAAATAATTTGCTCAAGTGTGAGATAAGCAACTGCTGACAGGAACATAATAAATCAGTCTGATTAGCTTGAACAAGAAAAAAACCAGGGATTTTCATTGTTCTTCAGGCTTTATGGGTTGGACGATTTGTGCTGGCATAGAACCTCCTTGATCTAGAGTTATGCTTGAGAGACCACTGTGTAATTCTGAAGTTGGTGAATCAACCAGCAAACCCCAAATGCTTAAAAAATAGAATAGCAACCAGATAGTACCACCATCAGTTAAATGTGATTTTTGTTATTGTTGTTGCTGGTTTTACAATTACATGACATTTATGATGTTTCATAATATGCAAATAGATATAGGTAGATTTCTATATATGATCTGAAATAATATAAGGGTGTGCTGAAATATTGGAGATAAAAAAGCAAGCTTTGATTTGCTGTTTGTGGTGTTTGATTTGGAGATTGACCTGGAAGAAAGGATCTGTATCTTTTATTTTCTTTTCAAATAAGTAGTATTAGTCAAGAAAATGATGCAAAATACAGCCAGGAAGAATTAGAGAATGAAATTGTAATTCAGAGTAAAAAGGGGAAATATGTATTATATTCTTCATAATGTGTGTCTCTGATGACTGAGATTAAGACCTTGAAGATATAACCTTGGTGTGCTGCCTCAAAGGCTGGTGTTGGAAGTGATGTGCTTTGCAGTTAATTCTCTTCCCTCCCCACTTTGAGACAGAAGAGAAGAAGAATATATTCATCAACATGGTCTGCTTTTGTTTTGGGAATCCAGAAGATGAGGAAAAGATAAAAAGGAGGACTGGATTGAAGCACACAAAAATTTTAGGAAATGTTTGCACCATAAATGTTTTAAAAATCCAGAACAACAGCAGCCTATTTTTTTAGCACACAGAGGTTTGCTTATGTTACCATTCAGTGCCTCCTTTTGAACTCTGGACATCAGAAAAGGTGAAAATCAGTCCTTTACCATTTTAAATCAATGACTGAATGTTTTAAGTATAAACCCAGGTTTTATCTTGCTCATGAAGTCTAGAAGAGTCCTTATACCTATCTTTTCACGTCACCATTGCTGATAGGCAAGGAAGCTATTATGAATGCCTGAAGTCCTGCTTAGTTGTTAATTCAGGCTGTTGTGCACAAGAGTCTTCTGTTGCATCGTTTCTTCAATATATATGTTGGCAGAGAATCTTGTTTTCTCTGAGGTACCTTCCTTTCCTGCTGTTCCTAAAGATACATTTCTAAGGAACGAAAACTTTCTTTGTCATAGCATCTGGAGCCATTATTCCATTCCAGTTATACTGGTGTTAAACTAATTGCTGATTAGCACATATAATGAACAACTGCAACTGCCAGAGTAATGGAAGACAGTTGGGGTTTTGTCTGCTTGTTTTTTCAGTACTGATAAAAATCCAGTGTCAGGATGAAAAGTTAATGAGCATGACTGTTCTTCATTACCTGATATTACTAGGTGCTAAAAGCGTGGCTGTTGAACATACTAGTTTAGTTTGACTATAATATTAAACTTGCTGAAATTTTGTGTGAGATGAGAAACAAGATTTGTAGTATTTCCCATTTGCTTATAGAAACTCGGCATTTGGAGAAATTGAGGTGCTTCCCCACTGATTTAAAAGATACTTGAGTTACTAAGGACGATGAACTTGCACAAGATGACTGCTTGAGCAGCATGCTTTATTTTTGTTTGAATTGCACAAGGCCATTCATAGTTGTTCGATTTCTGTGGGACTCAGTAGAAGCAGAGCTCACTTCCTCCTGTATTTATAAAGTAAACCCTCTTTGAAGTTGGAATGAGTCCACCCAACACCCACAATACCATATTTTTCTTTGAATGGTGTCACTATTTACATTCACTGTCAGGAAGAGATAGCCAAAAGTTTGAATGACTTCCACAAGATATATGTAATGCTGTCTGAGGTTTGATTACTTCAGAGTCCCCTCTTTGAGGTCCTAGAGACTTCATCACTTTCTTCTTTGTCTGTTTTTGTTTAATATCTGAGATATTTCATAGTGGCTTGCTCTTTTGTATTCAATGTTTGGGCTAATATCTAGGGAAAAGAACTAGTCTTGTTTGTGAAATGTCAGATTTTGCTAGGAAATCACTTTTCAGGCCCTGGAAAATGTATAGACTCCTTTCCTTTCACACTGCTTCATGGAATACTGACGCATGTTTAAGATACATAAGAAGAAAGAAAGGTGAGGAGTGAGGCATAGAAAAGAATGCAGCCTTACGCAAGAGAATGTATGTGTGTGTTACTTGGATTGATTTTTAGCTATATCAAAGCTAGCAGAGAACTAGGTGATGATGGTTTCCTTTACAGGCATTGTGACTACTTAACATTCACTGTGTATTCTTTAATATATTGATAGTCTCTTTATCAAAGGATTGAGGAACATCTGTTTAGGGATATTACCTTTCAGCCTCCTCTCTTTCATTCCCCATTTCCACTGCAGCTGCTATGGTATGACTGGTTTTTGCTTTCATGGTTTGTATTAAAAAAAAGCAGCCCATCAACATTTGCAAAGACTAAACACATGCTATGCTATTTTGAATCAGCTTCTTTTCAGAATAAGTAGCATTCTAGATACGTGTTACGGCTTCCAGAAATCCACACATTCTGAATGTTGTTAGTATAAAGGAATGTCTTACAGGAGGGGTTTTCCCAGGTGGGAGGTAAGTGGTGAGAAGGGTAGAAGCAGGGGGACTGCTTCAATGGCAGTTGCAGCCCTGTGTTGATGAGACTCCAGCTGATCTCTCAACAAGGGTCAGAGGAACCCTGGAGCATCCGGCTGCATGTGCAGTTCTCGTCAGAGCTGGTCTGATATTCCAGGCACTGTCTATTTTAGTAAGGTCAAATCATTTTGCAGTGTCTATACCAGCTTCTTTCATTTAACAAAATTGTGGTTCTCAGTTTTATTGATCAAATTGGTTGCTAATAAATTTGATGTAGCACTTTTGGCAATTGCTGTACCTGTATTTGCTATCCCGACTTCACAGAGCTATCAAAAAGTTGTTCTGATTTAGAGCATTTACGGAGTCTTTGTTTTCGCAGATAACCTTTCTTCCTCAGAGGCAAAGCCTCCTGAGACAGGTAGATGACAGGTACCTGTTCAGAAGGTTTTAAGGTACGTGTAGCAGAGGCTGCATAGGTGCTGTGCAGCTACCTGCCTCTGATATGCCATACAGAGCTCCAACCTGAGTGTCCTGGTCAGCTTGCATCAGAGACATGTGAGTGACACTGTAGGATTATCCTGCTAATCTGTATACTCAGCAAAGTTTGCGAACATGCTCTACTTATCAAACACCACACAAAGCTTGAGAGCAAATGAGCATGTGCTCCATCTCTTGTACTGAAGCTGTTCTGGAAATATCATGAGAAGAGCAAGCAAGGGAGAAGGACATCAGCTGGGTGTTTCTGTGCTCACCTAGTTGGGAGTGTTGTTTTGCCTGCTTTCAACATCAAACATGACATTAAATAATTCCAGACGCAGCTCTAATCTGTCTTCCTCTTGCCCTTTTCAGGACAAACTGCATCTTTATAGTTCTACAGGCAACCTGAGGTGAGCCCTGTTTCCTAGCAAGAAAGAGATGTGTAGCAGCAAGATGACACTCCATAGCTCTCCTGGTGTTCTCTCCCTGTGTCCCAGGCATAGCTATGCTGGATGCTGTGCTGTGCCTCTTACTGAGCAGCTGAAAAGAAAAGGTAGGATGTCCATTAGCCTATATTTCATTTCAGGCTGAATCACAACAGTTACTTGAAGGACAGGATTGGTCCAAGCATATCTGAGTGGTGAGAGCAGGAGACTCCTGCTCTTAACCCCTCAGTAAAGGCAGGAGTGAGCACTATTGCTCTTGATGGCACAGCAGAGTTGCTGATAATGGTTTTGCCTGGGCTTTGGTTGTGAACTCAGGGTTGTCTGACCAGCACAAGGTTGTTGTGAACTCAAGGTTCCCAATGCCAGCTTTGGCCTTTATGGCTCCTGTTGGAACTTGGGCTGCAGCATGCAAGAAGGGATTTGCCATTAGGTGGGGAGACCTTGTCTGGAGCCTTTTGAGAGCACCCTTGTAGCTAGGAGAAGGAGCAGCAGCGTGTATGGTAGGGTACTGTGTTGTTGCACTATTAACTGCTGTGCTGCCAAGGAGGGTGGTAGGCGTTAGATGATGGCACACATGGCCTGAGTGATTATTTTTTGCTTATCTATAGTTGAATTTGACGGTTTGTGCACCATCAGTTACTTTGGAAGGAGTGGCTGCCCTTGGGCTGAGACATGCTCTCCCTTTCCCCTGTGATGGAAGGGTTTTTGTGTCTCTCAGCCTGAGCTTGTGGCACTGCTCAGCAGTCATGGTAGCTGGGCTAAAACCACACAAGTCTGTTCCAGTAGATGGCAATAGTTATTTGCAGGTGAAATTCTGTGTTTAAAGAAAAGATCTCTGAGCCCAGCTGCTAACAGGGGAAGCTTGCTTGCTCTGACTGTTCTCCTGTGGAGCTTTTTATTCAAAAGGAACCTGTGCTGTGCCAGCATCACCTCTGAGTTTGTTAACACTGGGTTCTCACCATGCTGTAATTCTCACCTAGTACCCACCACCTCCTTACCCACTCTTCTTGTCACTGGCTTTCAGTGGGAGCTGTAGGGAATGGGGTTGGCACCAACGGTGCAGCCTTGTTGCCATTGCTGCAAGCCAGGTGCCAGGGCAGAGCGGGGCAGGTGGGGACCATGGAGTGCTCAGGGCAGAAACTGGAAAATAGAACCTTGCTTTATAGACAAGCTGCCTGGCTGTCACATGGCCGGAAAACTGCTGCTGCTGTCTCCCATCCCATCAGAAATTCAGTGTTCTCAGTCCTGCCCCAGCCCTCCCAAGGTGCTCTGTCTGTCAATTGAAAATCCTGGGACCAAATGGATCAAGAGAGTGTAATCTGAGGGTTTTCAGCTTAAAACAGCTGATCTGCCCTTTTTCAGGCTGCATCCCAACCTTTCTGTCCCAAACTTCAAACTTGAAGTGATGGTGCCCTGACAAGCAGTCAGAAAGGTTAACAGAATGAAAATACTTGCCCCATGGCATAGTTTTTGGCCAGATGTTGGTGTCCGTGTGTATTGTGTAAAGCACAGACAGCAAGGCTGGGAATACTGGCAGTGCAGGGAGCATGTGTAAGAAATCTGGTGCATCCCAAATGTATAATTTTGTTACGTGCAGGCAGATACTTGAAGCAGGCAGCTTTGTGTTGGAGAGAAGTGGCTGAACACCCGAAAATTCACCAGAACGCTTTCTGGGCAGGAAAAATGCATTTAGGGAAAATCGTTCAGCCTATCAGTGTGTGCAGCAATTTAAATGGGAGAGCAGAGCACTGGAGGCTACTGGCTTCCTTCCCCTGGTAATACCCATCTCCACGTAGTTTCAGAAATCGCTTGTATCAGATGATGTCCTAAACTGCATGATTATATAAGATAATATATAAAGTATTAAATAGCTCTTCACCATCTTTTTTAGCCTGACACTTGAAGTATTTAATGGTTTTTCGTTAAGGCGGCTGTTTTCTCAGTACGCTTACTTATAAAACCCCACCTACCGGGTAAGAGCTTGTAAGTAAGTCATTTGCTTCTTAGTTGCCTATGCAAAGTCTTCTCAACCAAATAAGTCAGTTGACAGATGCAGCTAATTGTTTTTCAGTTATACTTCAGAGTTCTGTTAATAGATAACATTATGTGTAGCATTTACTTTTACCTGTAAAGACTGGAAATGTTGCATGGCAAGCACAGCTGCCACCTTCTAGGTGTCTTTGAGAGGACGAGTACCAATGTACTGGGGAATTTCTTGGCAAAGGTGATGTACTTTATAAACTACACACAATTTTTAATTATTTTTTTTTTAAATAGGACATATACATGGGATAATTTAAGCTGTTCAGTTATACCAGTATATTTACCCACAGTGCCACGAAGCTTTGTCAGCTCTGTGGAGGCTACCCTTTCAGGGCAAGTGGGTGCACAAGAGGGAGCTGGGGGATGTTTGGGGTGCAGCCAAGACCTTGCTGCTCCCTGTATGGGGTACTGCGTAGCACCAGTGTGGTCTAACAGCCACCCATTGATGCTGGTCAAGAAAGGGATGTTTCTGTTTGCAGATTCATTATCGTCTCCTACACAGCTTACATATGATCTCTTCACTAGCCAAGTGCAGCTAAAATAAAACAGAGACACTTCACCAGTGAAACAGTGTTTAATATAGTTAAATTACTTAAATAGATTTCAATTTCCATGGGAAATCATAACTGTATCCATTTTTGCAAGATCCAGAGTAAAGAGTGCGTGAATACCCCTTGAAATGATCATGACACACTGTCAACAATCACAGCTAGAGATACGGGGGACTTGAAATTTCATTGACAACACAACTTCATAAGATGAATCAAAAGTTAAGAAGACTGCAGACTTTCATAAAGCAGAAAGCAAACCTAAAACTGAGTGTATGCCATGAAGGTAATGAATCTGGGTGAGGGGGTGAAAAGGGATGGAAGGTGGAGAGGGGAAGAAAGGTATAACAGTGTGATGCAACAGAAATATTTTGCAAACCAGGGAAGATGTAAAGGAGTAAAAGTATAGTACAAGGGCAGACTTGGCAGTTTTACAGAAGTCAATATACTATACTTTTCAGAGATGTTTCCTAGTGGAAGGGAGAAGGAAAGGGGCGATGCCATTTAAGCTCACGTTTAAATGGCTTAATGCTTAGGTTATGCTCAGCAATATAGCAAATTAATCAAGACAGGCCCATGGATTTTCACTTATTCTTGTTGAGTAGGAAAAAATAAATCACCACCACCATAGTGCAATCAAGCTGTTAGTACTACAGTAATTCTGCCCTGAGAAGAGTGGAAAAGAACTTTATTAAATGTCAAAAGATTGGAGTCATTTTTAGTGCTAGCCAAATTAAATATCAAAACTCTCCCATCATAGAATATAAAAAATATAGCATTTTTTAAAATTATTTTTTTAATAAAATATCAAGGGATTTTTCTTTAATAGTTAAAAAAGGTACATAAATGATAACAGTGAACTATTCATAAAGCCCCTACTAGTGATAAATATGTCCAAGACAATATCAATGGCGCTGCATTTTAAGGTTGACCACCTTGTATATGTACACTTGCCATCATAACCTTTTTTGAAGATTACCTAATTCCTGAAAATTGAACATCTGTGACTCAGTTTAAATAAGTGCCTACTACAAGAAAGTCAACTTGATGCTGCAGGACATAGTTCCTTGTAATGTCAAATGGCAGTTACAATATCAGACAACTCTCATATCAGCAGGATTCTATTAAGACCATCTATGAAAAATCTTTTTTTTTAAAACAAAAAGTTCAAATGAGCTAATTTGTTTTTCTTCTTATGAGAGCTCATGTTAGCATTAGTTAGAAGATTTGCTTAGAGCTCTTTCTGATGTGTTTGACATGACACCGCCTCAGTAGCTAAAACTCAAAGGTCGTGTTTCCATTTGTTAAGATACCGCCTTCTGCTTGAATGCTGCATGGAACAGCTGTGTGACTACCACGTCTGAGTTTTTCCTCTTCATTGGGGTTGTAGAATTTTCTGGATTTTCATTTTAAAATGCATCTGATTCAGCCTGGAAACTCACCTGTTTGTTGTTGGTTGATTGTATAGTGATAATCTGAAAACTGCCAAGTCTGTGTTCAGAGTATTATGCAGAAAAAAATTACACAAAAGTCTACAGGTTATATACACCTCCCACCACACCTTGGTGTGGACAGCCTGCCTGCTCATTTATATATAATTTACAAAATATAGAATTTGGTATATCTATTAGAGCTCCATGTTTTCAATATTACAAAATAAAAAATACAAAAAAACCCACAACAAGTTTCAGGGGAGTTCCCCCCACAAAGTGTCTCTTGTTTACATCTAGTCTTTCCCATGTAAACTCATATATACCAAAGAAGAGCACAGAAGACTTTTTAATAAATATGGTTGTAGAGCCGTCATTCTTTATCTTGATCTTCTGCTTCATCAGATGTGCCAGGCTGACTCAGAAGAGCAGTCATTTAGCCATGTAAAAGAAGGGAAAAGAGGAAGCCAGGGCTAGGATGTCTTTTCACACTAAACCATTACTGATGCCCTTTTTAAAAGGCCTTTTTGTGTGCTGCAACAGTGGGTGTCAGTTTTGAAAGCCATTCAAAACAGCTAATAAAAGCACAGTGGTACACTTCAAATAGCTGGCAGTATGGGATGGAAACATTATGGGAGTGCAAGTCCATTCCAAAATAATGCTTTGTAGTGAATCATACATTCCTTCAACCAAGCAAATGTTGTGTTGCGTCAATAAATACTTAAATAGCTTCTTAGATCATTCTGTGGTAGCAGCCTTTTAAAAAAAACCTCCAAATTTATGTCTTATCTGTGAATTCTGTAGTACACATCTTTGGTCGACTTAGCACTCACCCGGGAGCAGCTCCAAGGTGGTTTCTTTCAATTGCCTGTTGTGATGGGTGGCCAAAGAGTTTGTTGATATCAGCTCTAGAGTCATGGTGTGAAATTTCAACTGTGGTGCGTTTGCAGCTTCACTGCCAAAAAGTGATCTTTCTCCAGTTCACAATCTCATGTAATGCGAATTCCATCTTTGAGTGATGCTTCAATCAGTGCTAACTAATTGGAGGCCCTTCATTTAGAAAGTAAGTGGTCATTTCTCCTTTGCCTTTGACCTTAATGACCCCTCTATATTCCAGCTGATAGTTGTTGGCTACTAAAACCTGGTACATGTCTGTGGTTACCTGCAGAATAAACAAGAGTAAGCAGATGCTTCTCATGCCTTCCACACAGTGTTTTCATTTGCTTTTGGAGTAATCCATGCACAAAATTAAAGTAGGATCAACTATTTTGTTTCTAAGTCAGTAGACTTTTCCAGATCAATCAGTAACTAAAATGTTGGCACAAACTGCAGAACAAATGCAACCTTTGGAAACAGAAGCTACATAAGTCACACATGATACACAACTGGGGAGGTAAAGGGGGGAGGAATGCATTTTTTGAGGCAGCCAAAGGATGAAAAGAAACAAATGAGTCACATTTTTAAAAACACAGCTGGCAGTTCAGTCTACTCAGATGCATTCATTATATCACTGGAGTGGTAGTGGCAAAACAGGTTAAATGTGTATTAAAAATCATCAAAAAATCACTTAGAAATTACACAGTGGATGTACAGTTTAGAAGGGGTCATTCAGAGGGGGTTTTTTTAATGAAGGAGAAGGTAGCAGGCAATGACAAAGACTGAACGAATGCGATATAGATAACCTAGCCAGCATCCAAATTCTGTCTGCAGACACCATTCAAAACTAATCACTTATGCTGCAGCATAACAGAAGTTTGAAGACCATATTGCCTAAGATTATTTATTTATTGCAGAGTATATTCTCACCCCTTTTCAGGTGGCTTTAAATATTTCCACTTCTGGCTTCCTGTGGCTGTAACATTGCTGTGCTGATTTGCTTAACTAGAACAAAAATTGTTCACAGACCGTCTTGTAGGAAAGTTTAAAGAGTGCTGGATAAATACTGATCCAGTTAACTGACAGCTTAATTGAAAAGAAGCGTGGCTTCGCCTCTTAGGTTTTACATCAGTTTAACTATTTTTATATCCTTTCAGTACTTTCCCAAGGAATGACAGTCTCTTACTGTGGACATTGGCTTAGCCAATGTGGAACAGTGGATTTGAATCACTGGAAATGCCACTGTCTGAAGACTGAGGAGATATTTGATTACAAGATAGTTTCCAGTAATTCCTGAAACCATCCTCTTTCTCTAGTTACATATCCCATCCCACTGATGCCTGGATCCTTGCTAGCCTCAGAACACATACAGGATTATGAAGAGAGAAGTGAATTACAGAAACACATATCTGAGTCAAGTCCTTGAAAACTAAAACAGCCTACAGCTGCACGCTGCTGAACAGCAAAGGTGGCAGCGTGAGTGAGTAAGCATCACAGCAGGACTGTTCTCATAGGGCCAGTGAGGCATGTGGGGAAGGAAGCTCAGCTCAACACTTCCACCCAAAACCTGCAAGTTTTTGGCTAAAGGTTGCAAAGTTGGTCAAGATTAAATGGCAAAACTTGATGGTACCACTGGCATTCCTCAGCTGGTTTTTCTTTCAGTACTATGTATGTATGTTAACTGTATGACATACAGTAATAAAATGAAACCAAAATTCTGATTCAGATCATGTTTCAAAATGCGTAAGTAGGCAACACAGGGCTGGCAACATAAGTAAGCTATCCAGTGAATTTCTTACCTGAATCCTGTCAGGCACACCTGTACTGTCCATTCGGCTGGCTACATTCACCGTGTTGCCCCATATGTCATACTGGGGTTTGCGTGCTCCTATCACCCCAGCTACAACAGGACCGATATTGAGGCCTGGAAGGAGAGGAGAAATCCCACAGCTCTCAGATCCACATGACACTTGAGGCAAGTTATTTTTCAGACAACAGAAAAACAACCTAAGGTTCATTTGTTCAAACTGTCCTTTACCTGACATGTAAAGCTAATAGCCAGAATGTGTGGAAAGAAACTTCTAAGTTTCTTTAAGAAGCTTCTTCGATCCACTGTGCCTGTCTGACTGGCAGAATGGGCTGGATCTGTTCAAAACTACTCTCCAGTACTAGATAACAGGATAAGGTTTATTTGCTGTCTGGCTGCTAAGCAAAGTGCAGACTTGGAAGTGAGCACACAGCTGCTGCAATGCTGGGTGCCTGTGACACAGCAGCCCAGCAGCTTTCCAGAACAAATACCACACTCAACATCATCACATTTCTTCTTCTCCTGTTCTGTCTCCTTTCATTCCCTGACTGGAAAGACAATTTAATGTCCAAGAATGGCAGCGCTGAGGACCACAGAGGGTATGAGCAGGGAGCACATCACAGGCAAATGAGCCCAAGTTCAGCTACCGTTTGAGCCCATGCTGTGGTAAGAGCACAAGTTCAGATGCTATTTGAGACCATGCTGTGGGTTGGTTCCCTTACTGCTCCTAATTCTCCAGGGAGCCTCAGTAATAACAAAGGTGCTCTGATGTTTCATAGAAGCCAAAGTGGTCACCAGACACAAGACAATTAACATCACTGCACAGCTACGGTAACATCTGGTTTTTTTACTCTCCATAAAATCCTGAGCTCAGAATGACCGCTACCTATACTTAATCCCTTAATCACAGTGACATTACCTATCTTCATCTGAAAGTTGTTGAATGAATGTTCATTAATGTATTTCATTTGGTCCATTAACCTCATGGCAAAATCAGCCAGAGCTTTGATATGTGTCTTCCCTTCCTTGTCGTATGTGGAATCGTTGAGGCCTGATGCAGCCATATATGTACTGCCGATGGTCTTGATCTTTTCCAGCTGCCGGAATTTGTCTTCACTTATTATCTGTTTCACAAAAGCAAAAGAAGTGAATAAGCCTTGATAAGTACATACATGCTGGTAATGTCCTCATCACGTGTCGTTCCTTGATACAAGTACTACAAAGTAGTTGGCAGAGCCTCCACTACTCAAAATATAGGAAGGACTTAGATACTCTAGAGTGAGGAGAAATGAACTGTGGCACAAGGATTTCAATAAACCACCTTCCTCCAGGAGCTCAGCAAAGCCCATCTAAACTCACTGATTCAGTTCGCTCTGTCCACCCAGATTTTCTGTGACTTACTTCATCAAAATCAGCAATGATCTCATTGAGCAGTCTCAGACACTCCACTCCTTCGTTGTTAGCCTCCAGCTCCACATAAAACTCTGAGAAGTTGCTTATGGAGGCGAACATGACAGCCACACACTCGCAGGACTGGTAGTACAGTTCATCATTTCGCCGCTCCTGAGCCAAGAAATGAGCTGCCACGTCCTTTGGCAAAATGTTGTGGAGGAGGCGTCTGTTATAGGCCTGCAGCTCCTCCATTTCTTCTTTCTCTTCAGTGGCCTAGTTTAGGAGGGAGAGACAGTGATGTGCTTACTCTTTTGGTAACTGGGGAGGAAAAAGCTGAGGATGAATTTGCAGGGAGTGCAGAAACTGCAAAGGAGGGCAGAACCAGAGATACGCAGAAACTTGTGGTTTGCAATAGAAGAGGGTCCATCTCTGTGTGCACACATGTATGTAAAAGCAGGCACAGAATAACACCGAAATCCAATGTTGTTGTATTTCTGGGCTCTGAATTGGGTAACCTCTACAAGGTCTGTTCCTTTTCGGGAACTCCACTACCATCCTACCATTCACAAAACCACACATTTGGCTCTTCCAGTCAAGCATAACAGGTTTCAGGAAGAAAAAAAACATTGCTAAAAACTGATTGCATGAGTGACATTGAATTATAATCCTCTCCCTGCACCCTCTAAGTGCCCATGTAGCCGTACTCTCCAGGCCTCACCTGATGAAGAAAGGATAACGTCCCCACATCCCTTAACTACATGTTGGCACAAGCAATAGTGACTTTGTGCTTGTGACTTTGCTTGTGGATGCTCATTTCTGAAACAGGACATCTGAAACTGGAAATAAAGTTAAGCGGGAAAGGACCCTTTAGAAAGTAGTGTGTCTGGACAGAAGAAGGAAAAGGTTTGGTTCTGCCTGGGGACACCAATGCTTTGGCCAGCTGAGCCCAGACCTGGATCAGGCAAGTTGGCTCATCCCTCCAACTGTAAATGAGGATAACAATGTTTATCTGCTTCCCAAGGAGCTTTAATTAATTGGTGTTTCCTCAGTGCCTCCTACTCAAACCCCTGAGACCTATTACTAGAATGATGTCCTGCCATCCAGAAGGTAAAATTATCTATATAAAACCTGCAGTCACCCAGCTATGAGTCCTGGGCAAAGCTGAGACCCGTCCTGCTTGCTTGGGAATCACATACAATGTCCCCATGTCACCCGTGGACACAAGTAGTGAAAACATTAACACTGTACCCAGGGAGAGCAGCACAGTGTGGCATTTTCTGTAGTGTGCTGGTTGTCCAGTGCTGCTGCTCAGGGGCTAATGAAGGCTGGATATCAAGCCAGTTCCTACTGCTTAACAAGAAAGTGAATGAAAATGCAAATGTGAATCTTTCACAGCCCTGAACACAGCAAGCTAAAGCTCACTGAACTCTGGGAAACAATTCAGCAGTGAATATGAGCCTCTTACATTTACAGATTGTGTTATATTACAGGTTCTTGCAACAGTGACAGGCTCAATTGCCCAAAGTAATTGCCCTCGATCTTCAGATCTATAACCCATTCCTGTGGGGACTGTTGAAAGTACATTTACAGCAAACAAGGGGTTAAAGTAAATAACCAGGATAAGAAGCACTGAGTATGTGAAGTACCACAGAAGAGGAGAGCCCAGGTATATGCCAGGTGCCGATTAAATTCAAAGGCACTTTATAATGCTCCTCAACTTGACAGTGAATAGCTCAGTAGTTTTATATTAATGCCAGTGTTTCCTCTGACATAGCAAACACCACTAACCTGGAGTTTCCAGAGGAAATCAAGCCTTGCAGTGGATTCCACTTGCTGGGCATGCAGGTACAGTGCCAGGACAAAGACAGTAATGATGACAGGGGTCACAATCTTCAGCGCGACTCGTGTCACTGCTGGGGAGCTGCAGCCAATGGAATAGAATCTCCCAGTTAGTGTCAGAGTGGAAAAGCACAGCTTAGGCATGCTCTGCAGTTCCCACTTCAAGGCTAGCCGACCTCTGAAGAAATGTCTTTTTTTCTTTCCCTCCAAGCATGTGTTTGGTAAAGGGACAAACAATACCTGCAAAAAGCTGAGGGCTTGGCTCATAGGTGCTGGTTTCTGAAGGAGGTCTTTGAAACTGGAAATTGAATCCAACTTCTTTAGAAGGGCTAGCAGCAATATAAACACTATTTTTTAGAAAATGGCCATACACGCTCAGCCACCACCGTGCTTGGCAAAACCAAAATGCTGACAGCTCTTTAGACTGTACTCAGCGTGTCTGCTGCGCTGGCTGCCCCAGCCTCCTAAGTCTAGAACTGTGCTACACTTAACTGTTTCTGTAATTAGTCACTTCTTAATGGCCTTTGTTTAGTAAGTATTCTGTAAGTAAGCTCAAAAAACCATTAAGACACATTTCTATTTCTTCTGACAAGCAAGCAAATAAAACCTGTTAAATTTGAATTACAGTTCTACAGGATGAAAATACTGTTTTGATAAAACCTTTGACAAGTATGTATAAGGTTGTCTATAAAGCAAGCTGACACAAGTCCCACAGGAAAGAGGAAGATCTGAGAGTAACTGTATGTGCAAAAGGGCAATACGCTGTCCACTCATAGCATTTGCACTGTTGCACCAGGTCAGAGCCATGCATAGTCAAATACCCACACACTGCTGGTGAGCCAGCATGCTGATATTGCACCTTGTGAACAGAAAATGCCTACCAACAAAGTCCCGTAAAAATATTTCATGCCAAAGTGACTCACCACAAAGTTCCATTTGCAGACACGCTGAAAAAAAACACGAACACATGGTTAATAGAGTGTTTGGCTCCCTCCAGCACTCATGTAACAGCGCTTTTGCAATGTGCCACCTCTAACACTATGTGGGGCTATAGCCCTTCAGAAGCAGAAAACTACAAAAAGATGGGGTGGGGGACAAAAAAGGTCTGAGCTACCCTCAAAAACCCAGAGTGGCAGTGCAACATGGTTAATGTGGTTAGAATATCCGAGAAGCATTAAGAGGCAGAGAATCATTTGGGATTTTAATGTCAGTATAGGATGCTTAGCAGTAGTGGGATGTAGGATGTAGTAGCAGTTAGGAGGATGCTTGGGCATTCGTCACTACTTCATTAGGTCAAACTGGAAAATTTGACCTAAAGAAGGAAGACTTGGGCTAATACCTTATTGAGGGATAGCTCCTCTCTGCCCCATTTATTATAGCATGGAGATATGTTTAATTCCTTTAATTAGCACTGCTCCCTTCTGCAAGTTACTCATTCAACACAAAAAGGACATGGAACTGTTGGAACAAGTCCAGAGGAGGGCCACAAAGATGATCAAGGGACTGGAGCACCTCCTGTATGAAGATAGGATGAGAAAGTTGGGGCTGTTCAGCCTGGAGAAGAGAAGGCTGCGT